>VWZS01003786.1:341914-357541 GCA_013397075.1 Rhabdornis inornatus
CGCCCGCCCGCGGCACGACCCGGCGCTGCCGCTGTCACGGGGAGCAACGCCGGGAGCTCGTCTCTGTGCTCCAGGATTTTATTTTTGATTTTCCCACTCCGTCTCCGAACCCGCCACCCGAGGTTTTGCTAAATCCTCGCCCCTTTGTCGCCGTCTCCGCCGGCTGCCGTGGGGAGCGCTCCTGACAGGCACCTGCCCGACCCGGAGTTTCCCTCTGCCAGTCTCCAGTTCTTTCTGACTGCGGGAGAAACTTCGCTACAATCTAAGTTTTCTGAAACAGTTTGCACCAGCTCCTAAGCTGAAATGAGTTTAAACTGAGGACAGCTCTCCGCTGGTTTTAGTCCGTGCAAATGAGCGCAGTGCTTCTGCGAAAATAATTCACAAATTCAGATGCGGAGACTCCAGGGTTTGTGATCTGGAGGTGCCCTTTCATTCTGGTCCGTGCTGCTTGGGTGGGAGTTAGCAGCGGCCCCTTATTTCTACTTTATATTATTTTGGTACCGTGCATTCATATATTTGTCTGCTGTAGTCTGCTGGCAAACATTAGCATTCAAGCTTACATTTTTGACAAATGTGCAGACAGGAATAGCATGAATAGGCATCTTAAATATTAACAACCTAAGCATCTGTTGTGAAACAAATTTAATATATTTACTCTGTTTTTCTCACATTGTTAGGAAAGGTTACAATAAGTGTAAAATTTCAGCTGTAGTTAGCACAAGGAATGCTTGGATATTTCACTATCTCTTCAAGCATTTAACACAATCACCAGATAGAAATGTGTCAAATCAGGCGCACTATTCAAAAACAACTTGAAACTGTAAGTGTAGAGTGTATAGACATGAATATAGCATGTTCTCTGCAATTTCTACCTTCTAATTACTCTTCAGCACTATTTGTAGAATTTGAGAATGCTCTTTCCAGTCCTTTACTCCTATATCCTCTTTAATATGTTTATACATACACACACTCATCTTCTAATTTACTTTCTATTTGAGATTGTTATTGGTATTGCTTTGCTTTTCAAGGTTTTGCAAGGAAATGTGAAATAATATAGAGTAGGTAAAAAAAATGAGCAGGCAGAAAATGCAATGTGTTCACATATAAGCATGCGTCGGAACAGATAGTGCACACACATAATAAGGCAATAGAAGGGAAATTAAAATCCTTGGCTAGTATGCTGTGTATGCCCACTCTTCAATACAGCTAGTGGCAAAGAAACAACTGACTCCAAGGAATTCCTCTGTCCCTGTAATAAAACTGTTCAGAGTAGAACAAGAGCACAGAAGAGTGAAGCCGCCAGAAAGGCAGTAGAGTTATTTCAGGAATCAGTGCATTCCTTCCCTTTTTCCCACAAGTTCAAATATGCAATAAATAAGTCCTTTGTATGTAAAATAGTTTACTGGAACAAAAAATATTTAAATGAAATGCTTTTTTGTGCATGAATTTTGAAAAACTGGCCATTTCCTTTTTATATTCTTTGTTCTTGGTACTTTAAATAGCAAAGTAACTCTCGCAGTTTCCCATCTCATGCTATTTTAGCGACTCGTGCAAATCCTAACCTGCTGCTGTGCTCCCGAGAAAGCAGTGTGAAGCAGAGCTGATCTGTAACTCACTGATGGGACACAGTGCTTTGGCAGTATGCGGAGCAGAGAGAGGCTGCCATGCCAGCCCCAGCCTGCACAGGAGCAGGGCACCTCTTTGGTTTGCAGCATAGGCCCAGCAGGTCAGCGGATGAGCACCTGCCCTCTGTGGCTGTGCTTCCCAAGGCAGCGCCAGCCCTGCCTGCAGCCCTGCCAGCATCCCACAGGCACCAACCACCACGTTCAGCCCTGCTGGGGACGTGGGCACATCCACCCCTGCAGCACTAAAACCTCTTTAGAGAGGTTTCTCCCACATTAGATAGAGAGTTTGGAATAGAGAGAGGTTTACATGTGTGCAAGTGCCATTTAGAAGATAATCCGGTGAAGTCTGGTGTTCTTTCTAAAAAAAAAGACCAACAAAAAACCCCACCAAACCTTTTAAGTGTATCAGCTACTCCATTTTTCAAAGTATTGTTACCTTTTTAATGTCACCTATTTTTTTTTAATCTAAGTATTGCCAGAAAAATTTGAAGTAATTCCTTAGGTTTCCAGCTGCATTTGAAAAAAAAACAAATTAAGGAGATTACCTTATTAATAAAGTAGTTTGTAATATATAGAAAAATACATTAAAGTAGATTTCCGAATTAAAACTGGAGGAAATACGACTTCTGAAATGTTTTAGTCATATTTGTAGGAACTATGGTATTTTAACATAGACTCTAGTGAAGAATTTTATTGCCTTCTTGTATATAACTGCCATTGCTCTCTCTAGATATATTTAATATATATCCAGTGAAGCCACAAACTTTCCTTCTAGAACGGTTTAAACACATCTGGAACGTTTTACTTTCTTATAATTTATGTTAATAGATGTAGAGTGCATATACAATCTTCTCAGACATCATTGCTTTTTCCAAAGGGGAATTTTTTTACTTTCAGTCAGGGAATATATTTATAAGAACAAAATAACTCAAAGTATAGGCAATTCTATATATCATTTTATTTTCTCTTATATTAGGTTGATTATATAAAGCTTTCATTTAGAGCGATGGGATGATGAAATTACAGAGGAGTGATTGGCTTTTGTTTTTTCAAATGGTTCAAGTTGAGGGCTGCAAAAATAAATGTTTTTGGTAAAGTTCTTTGAGTGCATAATATTTTTCATAGAATTCTGACAAATTAATTTAATAGAAAAGCCACAAGTCTCTTAGCCAGGTAAAATGGAAGTTCTGTTTTTGCCGTTATAGGCATCAGGCTTCAGTAATCTGCTCCTCTTGTGGAATGAACACTTTCTACTTAAAGCTATCATGCACCTACTGTTTATTTACGCTGCATTAAACTGACAGCACGGCAATCAGAGGAAAAAATATGACTTACTTTCCTGAAGTAAACACCAGTTTATAGGTTAGTGCCTGTATTTATATTCCTGTCGCCACTAAATAATGGCTGTCTCCATTTTAATATCTACCTGTGGTGTTACCCAGGGCAGCTGGCTCTTCCTTGTTTAAAACAAGGGGAAAAGGAACGGGGGGGTGAGGAAGAGAAAAAAGTTTTGTTATCATTCCACTCTAAGAGGATCTTAATAGAAAAGTGATTCGGTATTCCTTTCTGTGGCAAGCCGAAGCCAGTTTTAAAGGCATAGTATTCAGTTTTACTTGGTGTAATTGAATTGCATCTCAAACAGGGAAAACAGAATTCCTTAACAGTATTTGTCTATCCAAGACACTGAAATTGTATATTCAGGCAATGGCAGATTAAGGGCAGAAGCATTTTATTAATAACTGAAAGCACATATGTGTGTGTGATGAAAAATGTTCTGCAAATCTGTCACTATGCAATCAAGTGCATTTTTTAAACTTTAGTTGTCACAAAGTTGCTACTGATTCTAAAAAAAAAAAAAAAAAGGCAGAAAGAAAGAAGTAAAACAGTTTGACGGTTAAAGAGTAACTTACAGTTCTTACTGCCTGTTATACGGAAATTTTGCAACTTTATAAAGTCAGTGTCAGAAAGCCCTGTTGATGTTACTTTTAATCTTGGAGTAATGAGTCCAAGTAGCCGGCATTTGAACTGAAGATAACTGCAGTCAGAATAACCCACAGTTTGCAAAAAGCTTCTCTAAATTCTCTGTTGAAGGGCTCCATTAATAACTTTCACCTGAGAGGTTCATTTGTTCCTCAGATTCTGAAAGTATTGTACTTAACACTAAGTTGGCTTGTTGGTCAGTTGTCTTGGCTGTGGTATCATGAACTCTCAACAGCCCTGACCACAACTTGTAACTGTTACTTCCAAGAGGATATGCTATGATGTTCCCTTCAAAAATGCTGGTGGTTTCGAACATTTGCCATCCTGTGGCATCTAAGTTCACCACAGTTATCACCAGCACTTCATTACATAATGGGTATCCATTCTATTGCTTTGCAAATGTCAGCTTTCTGATGGTTTCTGCATATAATGATGTGCACTGATGCTCTCAGTAAGTTTAAGTCTTGATTGAGATTAATTCTAAGGAGATTTGCCAGCACTGATCTTGTACATGTGTGATGATCTGGTCCTTGTGCCCTCTACCAGTTGTAATCTACTCTTAATATGTTCTATCTGGTGCAGTGTGCTAGGAATGGCATAGTAATAGTAGAGTGCAGTAGTAGAGTGTAGTAACATACCTCAGGCACCGTCTGAATTCTAAATATTTCCTTTTAAACTTGCTGAGCCTGACTTTGCTCCCATGCACACTGGTGTGTCACTGCAGAGCTTAATTTTCACTGTTCCTGTAGAGGATCGGCATTAGGTGTTTGGATGGGCTGAGGGACACACTAACACTTGGTACTTGTGCCAAGGTCCACCTTTTAGCTATTTATTTAGAACACCAACGCACAGCAATCTCTGTGGAGACTGATTCCCCTGTGAAACACTGCATTTGTATTTGCTGGGATTGGGATGTAAGCCTTGCTTTCACCGGAGTGCAGGCTAGCTGCTGTCTCTGAGCTGCTGTAAAACATTGCTGGTGACACCTCTGCACAGCTGTGGGTTCACAAGAGTTAGCTATGGCTGCCTTGTGCTTCGCTGCTGTGAACTGTGGGTTAGAGAGGCAGAGGAGCCTGCTGGCCTGTGGATGGGCCCTGGTCACCCCAGCTGCACCTGGGTGCTGAACATCAGGATGGGCCACGTCTGCCAGCTGCGTTGGCCTTACATAACTTCCAGTGACTATCTGTTCTATCTCTTTCCCGTGGCGCATTATGACATGATATGACCTGAGGAGATGAGGGAGGTGCTTTAAACCTCAAGTGCATCTCGTCTTCCCAGGATCCTGCTCTGACAGGATTTATTTGGCCAGCAGCAATCATTTGTGGGTCGTTACACTTGCTGCTCACTAGACAAAGTGGTGATGCACTCAGACCGCCTATGCTTGGAGGACTCCATCTTTTCTGGTGTCTGGACTTCTGGTTTCAGCCCTGAAAAAAAAGTGTAATTTTGGGTTAAAAACTGTCCATGCCATGTTTGCCACCCTTGATGCTGTAACCCTGATTTTGAAAATACTCAGCACATAACTTCATATGAAGGAAAAGGAAACTGCAGCGCCTTATCCTTTTATAAGCGCAGCCTTAATATGCTCCTGGTTTATTTACCCAGCTATAAAATTAGCAATATACGTGTTTCAAAGAACACTGAAGGATTAAGTAATTCTTTATATTTGTAAATCAGTCCTAGAGAGGAAAACATTTTCAGCAGAAGTGTCAAGAATTGCTGCTCTGAACTCAAACCCACATGCAAAGGTATGAGAAAGGTATTTCCTTTTCAGTAACTGCACTTAGAATATGTGTCTGGTCATAATAGCCAGGTAATTAAAAACATTTTCAATGAAAAGGAGGAAAGTTCTAAATATCATACACACCCTATATTCCTACTTCTCTTACATCAAATAAAAGACAGAAAAGAGAGGAGGGGAAAGAGAGTGGGAGACAGCGTGCGTGTATGCAGGCTCTCAGAAGGACCAAAGGCAAAAAATGTAGTGAAGAGGAATTCCAGACTGAGTTTTAAAATGTTTATAATCAAAGATTAAATTAATATTTTTGTGGAGAGCAGTATTAGAAAGATTTTAAATCATTAGTGCTTTTCATCATAGGTGGGCTTCCTTGATAAATGTAAGAAGTCTCAAGAATAATTAAAGGCATCTTAAAACTTAAAAATGACAGTTTTAGCTTCCAAGGATTCATTGTAATGCAATAATACTGTATGCTTTTTAGTGTTACTTCTGCACTAGACATTTAATTACAGTCTTTGTGAGACATGTTATCTGTATATTAACCAGTGCATAAAAAGAATGATATTTACTTTTACATACAAGCTCTTGCTTGCCAGCTTTCTTTTTAAGACTATAGATTAAGATCTCCAATCCAGAATGTTCATGACTTCAATGAAAACAACTTAATTTGACACAATTTTGGGGAGGAATGGTGCATTTATTGTAATAGTACTGCTTTTCTAGTCACGCTTTTTGCAATAGTACTTGAACTGCTGTTTAGCAGTAGGTTTTTTTTCTGTGCAAGGGCCCAAACTCAAGTTTATTTGCTTGTTCAAAGAGTAGATTTTAGAATATCAAATTAAAAAGCATGTTTAATTTTTATATTGAGGAGTAGGATTAAAAAAAGTTTTAAGTGTAGTATGGTAGGTTTTTCCCAGGTACAGTTTATTGCTGAGAGGAAATTTGGAGCTTGCTTTTGCTATGTCAGATATTGACTATTGTTTGAAACATACACTAGATGATATAAATTTATGGGGTTCATAGCTTGGTCCACCCATTGCTGTGGAAAAAAGGTGCATAAAATTAGTTTTTCTTTTGATATGTTTCCAGATTCCCCTAACTGTGAAACGTGCTTCCCGACACAGTGAACTTCCCACAGTTCCTAGGTTCTGCACTGCCGTCATTGCAGGATGGGGCACAAGGGAAACTACATCCAGCTGTTTTAAAGCAGAGCTTTTCAGTCAATAATATATATCATACATCTTCTTTCAGGTCTTGTTTTTAATTTCTTATCTAGCAGTCCTGTGCTGGAACAGTATGATATAGGTTTTGAGCCCCTGGTTTTGGTATGCTTTGTAAGAAAATCTCACCGTAAAGTCAATCGGTCGAAATCAATCTCTGTCCCATTGACTGTATTTTATTGACTTTCTTTTTATTTTTTTTCTTCACTTGACTCACTGAATACCATAATAATTTTTGCCATTACTGATGAATTTCATTATAATCTTTTCAAGACAATTTTATAGCATGTTTGCATTTTAAACTTGTGATTCCACTACTTTATTTGGGCTGCGAGCCCTACAAGTAACCAACTTCTGCACTGCCGCTTAAAATGACAATTGGGATACTCATAGGTGTAGTTATTGTTTCCTGAGCATTCCAGAAGAATTTTATGGATACCATGCAAGAGAATTGAACCAGTAGAATTTCTTTATATGTTTGGCAGGATGACAGACATGCCGTAAGAAGCATTATGCTGTCTGATAAATTGCATTACCAAGCACTATTTCATATAGGTTCTGTCTCTTTAAAAATGCAGTCTCCTCTATTTGCCCTATTAATTGTTGATATGTTGCCATCCACGAGACAAAAATTAAAGCTGTAATTAAATAATCATGTGATGCTCCTTAGTGCCAGTGAGAGCAAACTCATTTTTCCAGGCCCTGATGGTCACTGATTATTGTATTACTACTGGCTTGCTTTATTTTTTTTTAATGGCTCTATATTGCTGGGTTACCTAACCACTGCCCTTCTTTTCAAAATTAAAGGAATTGAAGAACATTAAGTCACTTAATTGGCCAGTAGTCTATGGGGATACAAAGTAGTCATACCTTCTCTGCTTTTTGGTCACTCAGTTGGTTCTACTGGGAGAACTACATCAGTGGTGTGGTTGCGTGCCATTTAATTTACACTGGTGTTTTGGCTGGGATGGATGCATATAGGGAATGCCAGGAGAATTACAAAAGGAGCAGGGTATTAAAATTCAGAAATGATTAAAATTGAAATAAAAGGATGCTGCTGCTTTGCCAGTACTCTGGCAGTCATAATGACACATAGAGATTAGTTTCCACCTTCATCTTTTCCTTCTTTCTCATTTCCTCTTGTTTATTGTTGACACATTTTCCTTATGTCTCTGCTTCTCAGCGCTTTTTTTCACTGTTACATATTCCTACTTTTTCTCTTTCCTTAAGCATGGAGAAGCTTACTTAACCTTATTATAACAATAACAGAATAGGTTATTAATATTTAATATGCACATGATTAAAATTTCTCTCTTAAACATAGGTCAGCTCTATTATTAACTGACATGTTATTTTTCATTAAAAAATTTTTATTCTGCCCTTACGGTTTCTCAAACACCCTTTACTTTGGTGGTGATTTAACACATAATGTTTAGAAAACTGTGTTAGGCTAGTGAAAAAAAAGAACTTACCAGTCATGGATAATCAATTATGCATGAATTCAGATATAACAGATGGAAACTGGTGAGTTAAAGTTTCTCTTTAGCTCCATGATTTTTTTGTTTTGTTTTTGTGACACCTGTCTCTTATGTATAGATAAACATCTAACATAGCATACTGCTTTTCATGCATCTTTGTGTTTTTTGCTTTTTGGGTTTGGGGTTTTTTGTTTCTTTTTGGTTTTGTTGGTGTGGCATAAACTTATTTTCCCCTGTTTATAACTTACTATTTTTAATTTGTTTGTCTGTGAGCATTTCTATACTCCCTGCCTTTTCTAGGGCTGAAGTGTCCTGTGATGAAGCAAGCATTTAATCTTCTAGTAAACTACACAATGTAATTTGACCTTAAAATTGTGTCAGCACGATATTTTAAATTATAGGAGTTCATTTTTGCCTTCAGCTGCTTATGGACTATAGTGTTATGACATTAAAGCAACAGGGTAGACTGTGGCTGGGCATATGTATTCATATATGCATATATGCACACTCTTGTGATTGTGATACTTATATAGGCGTTCCCTCCAAAGGCATTAATTAAATTTCTTTCAATCATTTGACAATGAAGTAGATTGCTTTACTGCTTTTTATTAAAAAGTTCAGTATGGACTGAGAGCAATACTTCTTTTGGTCATGGAAAGATTTTTACAGAACTAAATCAAGCAAAAATGACAAAAACTCTTTGTGATATGCCCACAGCAATGACCACTTGGTATTAAGTAAATGAAGATCTGAGTATGTTTTGTTTTTCTTTTTACACAAAAGTATCTAAAACAGTTTTAAGCAGGGGCTTAGATGTGAGATGCATTTCCATGTTTGAAGGTGTCCCGTGTTTGAAAAATATTGGGGTAAGTTGATTTGGACATTATTTTTCTATGACTGTAATAATTTGGAGCATTTCTTCACCTGGCCCCATCCATTTTGGAAGTGGCATATTTGCAGATGTGGTGCAGAGAGGTTTTCCATCTGTATACCTATAAAGGAAAAATGAATTGAGAGAATGCACTGCATTTTTCACAAGCAGCATATTCCAAAACTTCTCACCAACATTTGTGAAGGAAAAATCTAATACAGGAAGGAGATTTTAGTATAAACCAGAAGCAAATTAAAGAGAAGACATTTTTCCCCACAAATTTTTGTATTTAACACAGGAACTAACTTTTTACACACCTGTTACGGCATTTCCTTCAAGTGTTTTCTGAGTATAAATTACTATCATAAATATTAACCTAATTTTGCCCTAAAAATACTGTATTCTAGTGGGTTTCCAACTGCTGCTCTCCATCTCAGTTTGTTTCCATTGTAGCCACTTATCAGGAAATCTAGAAACATAGTTGTTTTAAGTAAATAAATACATCAAATACTTCAATATATTTTTGTTAATTTCTCTTTTATGTGTGTGTGTGTGTTTGTTTTTGTTTTTTGGTGGTTTTGTTGGTTTTTTTCCTAAATCAGAACAAGTATGTTTAACATTTTGAAGTTATTTGGTTTTGCTTTATGTTGTTTGCATTAAACTAAGCATACTCTGACACATGTATAAAAGACCTTTATCTTAGTGACACTTCATATGCTAAACCTTCTTTAGTTAGCACCTGGTAATATTAACAGGTATCTTGTTCCTTAAAAAAGCTGTGAATATTAAAAGGCTAATTGCTTCTGAAAAGAACTGAAAAACTCATTCATTTCACCTTTGTTACTGTGGAATAATCTGAGTTTGAGATTGGAAGGAGCCCTAGAAGAAGATGCTAAATTGGCCAAAACCACCAATTTTCATTTTGTTTTACACCAAAACCACACATTTTGCATGTATTTCATGTACAGTGAATATTGACTCCTGTCAAATTTGGCTGTAATTAGATGCACAGTTTTACTTAAAAGATTTTGAACCTTAGAAAAAGTGTAGCAGAACATGTGCAGAGTTCTGAGTTAATAATGAAACTGGAAACAGGACATTTCATGTGGTTTTGTGTTTCATAATGAAAGTTTGACATAGTTCAATTCATCAATCAGTTCTAACCATTTCCTTCAACTTAAAACTCTTCCATGTTTTCAGTTTGTGTCAGTAGATTTTTATTTGTACACTCAGATCAATGACAGAGATGATTCTCCTGTTGATGAAAAATCCCTATGTAAGAACTCATTGTGGTCTGAGCTCAACAGCACGAGCTCTAGATAATAATACTTGAATAATCCTCTGTAGGGCTAAGTGCAACAGTTCAGATGTTTTCTACCATAATGCACAGCTTTGCTTGGGCTGTGTGAAATTCATTCTTACGCAGAATTGTTCGATGAAATTTCTGTATTCATAAAAGCACCCTAACTGGGATAGAAGCACAGTGGTTGGAAGTGAAGGAAAATGAGTCACAAAATGGAAAAAAAAAAAGCAGAACCAGTCAAAAAATTGCAAACAACATTGAAAAACACTTTGGAGATAACCTGGTGTAACTTTCCTTTTAACAAGTAAAAATAACAGGAACTATGGCTTTCTGTGTCCAGGACACACTGTTAAATTAATAGAGGTTCTCTTCAGACACATCCCTAAAATAACCACTTATCAACCAACTCTTTGAGGTAACAATTATATGCCCATCTCATGCCTAGGAGTTATCTAGTGCTGTGATGACGAGGGCTTTAACAGGAACCACTCTTTTTTCATCTCTTAGTGTCCCATATTAAGCATCTTCACATGAAAGACCTAAAAATTTTACCTCTGGGGAGAAAGCTGTGAAATTAGTGACCTGCTGAACATACATTTATGACATGGGAAACTTGGCTGATCCTAAGATGCTAACTTTCCTCCTTTCTTCCAGCTGCCTAATTGCATAAAATATTATTATATAGAGCTCTATTGCATTTTTTTTGTTTGTTCTTTTTTCTGGAAGTAGTTGGCTGTAGTTGCCACATGGAAATTATGAGCATGACTCATCAAGGTCCTAGTCTAGTGTTAAGGATGGAAGAGAATATGGTCTTCAAAATGCTTTTTTTAAAGTTGAAGCTTTTTATTTGAGGTTCTGAAGTCCACAGTCATAAAACATACTGGCTTATATTAAATAACATATAGATAGCATTTGTGGGAGTTGATGTCCTACTATAGACAGCAAAAAGTGAACTCAGTTTGTCCACACAGCAGGCAAGAGACTGTGCAACTACGGAGTAAGATTTATGTGATTAACCATTAATATTGATTGCTGTGATCTTTCATGGGAAAGTGGGAAACTCTATTACAATTTTAAGCAGCTAAGATTTCTTGTGGCAACCAGGGGTGAAAGACTTACTATTCTCATTAGCGCTCTTGTTCACCCTTCCCTACATCAGGCCAAATAGATTTGTTGGATTTTACTCCATAATTTTCTTCCACCATTTTGCCTCTCCGTGACTCACCAAGGGGTGAACTGAACTAACTGTAGGGGCCACATCTGCAGAAGTATGTATTTCCTTCAGTTCCACAAGCACCTTAGTCAAAATAGACACGCAGCTATGAAATGACTTGCACAAAATGGTGCAGTAGTTTGACTAAAAGTAACTCGTTTTATCCAAAATCACATATTGCATATTCTTATTCAACTCCATTTTAAAAAAAGATTCTGATTGAAGTACACTGCAGATAATATTTGCAGGAGTAAACGAGCCTCGTCACAGAGGCAATCAATAGGGAGATGTCTGTTTGTATACGATTTTACATATCTGCAAGCTAGCTGAGACATCCAGCTAAAAAATGCTGCACCATGGGACACTGTGTAGATATCTGATACTTCCCAGGGGCCTTGGGGTCTGTAAACTAATGAATGCACTACATGTAGCCATATATGTAGGTTTTTCACCTCTGACGAATATGGTAAGGATAATTTACTTCACTTAATAACCAATTAAGTGCAGTTCAATACAGCTGACTATCGTAAGTTAAATATTCATTTTATGTAACTGTTTCAGGACATGGTGTGTGAGAGAACACAAACGAGCAGAAATTGCTCATGCAAAATGTGAGAGGGGACGACAGCTTGTGTGCGATGCCTTTCAGTGCTATGAATTTCATTTCATAGCACTTTTGCTTTTTGACAGGCATCCTATCCAGGCTGGGGCAGGTTGCAGTCAAAAAAATCTAGGTTGGTATGTAACTTTTGAGTTCAGCGTGGGGGATGTCGCAGAATGCTGTGATTCACATTGGTGTGCATTGGATTCTTGGGTCGTATGTAAATTGAGATTGCCGCAGTCAGGTTGGTTGAAGCATTTGGGCAGTGTCAGGCAACTATTGTTGTTCAGGGCAAAGAAGAGGGGAAATTAGTGTGAGGAAACTGAAAAACAACTTCAGTCCGAGGTGTAAAACTTGTAGGGCTATGGGACTGTGTTGTCACAACAGCGGTGATGTGCTGAGGTTTGCACAGGCAGACGTGGGAAAGGGCTGTGGGGTGCATCCTTCCCCTTCACTCACACTTCTAACCCACGTGGCAAGCACAAGCCCTCTGGGGCATCACCCACCTTCCAGCCACGGATGTTTACCTTCAGAAAGGCACCGAATGGTACTGCCATTGCCTTGCTGCGCAGCAGTTACCACTACTCATAGATGTGCACCCATCACACCTCGCAGTGGGGGAAATGCATTCAAATCCCCACTGAAGAGAATTTCCCAGCAGTCTCACTGCTGCTGCACAGCTCGGCATCACTTCCAGCATGGGATAGTGCTTACAGGTTGCCCAAAGGGCTGCAGCATTGTCAGAACTACATGTGTGTAAAAGCCAATCAGCCTGATCTCCCCAAAGAAATCTGATAAAAGAGAATACACAGCCATGCTGGTTTTGCTCTGCTGCCAGGTCATTTCTGTTTGCATTGCACAAGAGCCAAGCCTCAAGATTTGGGCCCATATTTCCTAATTTATTTTGAACAAGAAAATACTGGAATAGAGACTTTAGGAGGTACTGAGGCAGCGTGCCACACTAGAGAATTTGTTTTGCTTTGCAGTTACTGAGACTGTTGCTCAAGAGTTAATTCACCATGGGGTTGAAAATACACAGCTCAACTTTTTAAATATTTGTCTTATTTCAATGTAAAATAGGTCAAAACGTATTTATATATAATAAAAACAGTGAAACAACTTTATTAAGGATTAATAACCTTTATTAAGAATATTTCTGCCTGCAGTATGTTGACTAGAAGCTATGAAAAATGTGATGTTACTATTGCCGCATGTTTAAATGATTGCCTGCATATGTATCCATGACAATATCTATTCATCTTCTGTTCTTTATATATGTTTTTATTATAAATATCTTTATTCTAGCTGAACATTTTAATATCAAAGTTGACACAGTGAAGTGCAAATTGGAATAGGTCAAATGAAAATCAGATATCTGTATCTTGAATTATTTCCAAGTAGTTTGGTATTGATAAGAGATATCTGATTGTTGTCTATCTGTCAAGACGTAGCAGCCTTCAGTAACTCATGCTTTCTAGTCAAAGCAAGGGTTTCACGCTCAGCTTTCCAAGTCTGTAGTAAATACTTCACCAGGCATAAGTGGTGTATGGGAATTAGATTAATCCATGTGGTAGGGAGTTTATAAGGTTTAGTGCATCTATGCAATTTCAAGAAGAGAGTTCTTTTCCATAATCATTTATCTCAAGCATAGGAAGCATGTGCATGATTATATAATTAACAGAATATTTGTTTGTCAGTGTTTGGTTAGTGTGCGTAATAATATCATTATTAGGCCTTCTGTGCTCCTGTATTATCAGATTGTTATCTCCCTGCTCCTTTAATTCACCATCTCTGCTTTTTAGATTAATCACTTTGTTTAAATCCAAACATTTTGTTGCTTTTTTTTTTACCATGAACAGAATGATTTGTGAACACCAAAGCAAAAGTTATTTTAGAAGATTTTAATCTTTTGTTGTTGTTACTTGTTTTTGTTGTCATATCTGGTAATCATTTTTATAAGGTGGTATTTTAGTCCCAAATATTGTTCCAGATCATATTTGCTCTATTCTAATCAGCTCTGCATCTCTTAAATTATCTTCAATGTCCTTTTCCTCCATCATGCTGCAGGCAGCATACTGACAGCTGAAACTCTCATATCCTTCATGATTTTCTTCTTTAGTGGCCAGTCTTGCTTACTACTGAAGTTTACCTTATCAGGCTTTTCTGAAAAGGTTGAGAAAATGAGACACTGATATTTTCCACTGTGCCCACAAAGTCTGAATTCAACTAGTTAACACAGCTTTCCTCCAAGTATTCAAATGTATTGGGAAATATATATATATATATTTTTTTTTTTAAAGAGGGACTGATTGATACTGTATCTTGTTGAAAAAGGACTGGTTTCTAAACAAACAACCTGCTAGACAGTTACCCCTTGATCGTCTGTTATGGAAGATATCATCTACATTTTCCCTTGTTTTTCTTTGTGAAACATGTTTCTTTGGTTTTGGGTTTTGGTTTTTATTTTTCCTTTTCAGTAGTCTCAGTAATGATCTTAGTAACCCTTTTCAAGACACACAACATAGGTACAACTTTTCATGTTTCATACATATGCCACCTCCACTTGCTCGGCTTTGAATAATACTATTATGTAACAGTGTATTCATTTTCCAGCCTTGCATTTCTTTGCTTCTGAGATTATAATCTATTTTATGCACTGCAGAATATAATAAATATTTCATGCATTTTGCCCTATTACCATTTTCTTTTTCCTGCATGTCCTATATGCTGTTTGTGCTTATTTTAGTAAACATCAATGTGATTCTTTACCTTGTCTTGATGTATTCCTCTTATTTAATAATAAGTAATATATGCATAGTGCAAAATTTTCTCTTTATAGATTTACTGATTTGCCCTTTCTGTGTTCAGAGGCCATACTATTTTGTGTATTACAGGACTGGTATTAGCCTTCTCAGTCACCTACTTTTGCTGCTGCCTCATATTTGTATTTTTTTGTTGTTGTTTTCTTGTCAGTTGTTTTCAAGTTACTGCCCTAGACATTTTGGTTATATACCTGTCTGTGCAGTAATTCATGTTTTCTTTGGTCGATGATGCAACTTCCCCTTTAGACATCGTCTATTCCAACCCTACGCATTTTATCAATAAAGAACTTTAATTTTTCTCTTATCTCGTAGCTTGTACAAACTTGTTGCTTTCAAGTTTGGCTAGTTGGGTTACTTTCTTCCAAGTGCATGATGGGAAAAAGCCATGTCTGTCTCGCAGTTACTTATTTTGTCAATACTTTACCACCTTTTAGCTTTCACCTTCCAGGGGTGGCTTTCGGTCCCGCGCTGCGGACTCGACACGGGGGCAGTTCTGTGGCGTGGGGATGTGGCAGCTCGCCGTCCCGAGCCCGGAGCGATGTATCGCTCTCACCCACGGTGTGTTGCAGCTTGCTCTGGCTGGTCGCGGCGCCCACCGGAGCCGCGGTGGATGGTGCCCTCTGCGGAACGGGGCCGGTTTCGCTTAGCGTCGGCCGCTTTTCAGAACCGAGACTGGTGCTTTTCTTTCCCCCCATCGGTATCGACAGCAAGCGGGGAAAGAGAAACTTCTTTCTCCCACGCGGGCCGCCGGCTGCCCGGGGCGGCCCCCGCGGCGC
>VWZS01003788.1:0-60403 GCA_013397075.1 Rhabdornis inornatus
TCTTTTATCAATTATCACATTGCATTAGATGAAAAGAAGAACTCTAAGATTGGTTACTGATGGTCAGACGCATCTCCAACTCAGCTATTAATTAGACAAAAAGTGATGATGGTCATCACAAGCAATGAAAAATGTTTGTGTTTAGTGTGCTTTGAACAACAGAGTTGACTACATGATTTCTGGAAGTTTCTTCCAACCTCAGTTGCTCTATGATAACTGCTGGTGATTCTGTTCTGTAAGAGGAATTTATGCCAGGAAAAATAACTTTTGGGAGGAGTCTCAAGGACATGGAAATGGGATATAAATACTTTGGGTGAGAATAAAACATTTGTTCTTATGAAGTTTTCCTTTCAGAAGGACACCGAGAAAAATCCTCAAATATCAACCTTGAGTGATCTCTTTGTTGGTAGATTATAATGTTCTAAGAGTTCTAGAATGTCTTCTTCACTCCCTGTCAGTGTTTTCAGTATTATCTACTTTTTTTAGAGCTGTCCTGGTTTGAAAAGACAGGTGTGCTAGGGAAAGCAGGGCCTTCCCTCGAAATGGAGAAAATAATTCCCTCCCTCTGAATTAGCACAGTTTTGAAATTAAGGGGCTCTCAGGCAAAGATATGGGGATAGGAATAAAAGTTCTTTACTAATATATCTAACAAGACAAAACAATAACTGTTGTAAATAAATTTACAAGTTAGCCTGGTTCTACCAAAAGTTACTATGTTTGTTAACTGGTAAGTTGCTAATCGCGTTACTGCTGTTAATTGTTGGTGTTGTCAACTGCCCCAGTTTACTCGTGATGTTGGTTTCCCTATCACTCAATCCCTTGATTGTGTACCCCCTTCTTTGTTCATTGGGTATCACCGCTGCTGTTCCCAGCATGGCACCAGAGGAGGTGACATCATAAGACTCGGATGCAAAGTGTGGAACTGAGGAATTATGGGTACCTTTGAGCAAATAAATCCCCTCTAAAATGAGTCAGCTGAAGATTTAAAAAGCCGAGATGACCTACCTGTTTCGGGAACTGCTTTCTGGAGCTGTCTATGTGACACCCAGGATTTGATCCCTAACCGTGACTACAGTGCCCGACCAGAAATGGAACTCTATACAGCGAGTCTAAAATGCAACTTCATATGGGGCTCCTCTGAGGATGAAAGCCCCAGCTCTGCATTCTGTGGACAAGGTGGAACAGAACTTTTTTGTCTGCCCCGTCACTTGGAAAGAGCGGTGATGTGCTCGCGCCCCACCTACAGCTAACCCTCAACAAAGAAGTTTCAGAAAGAGGTCGTGTTCTGGCCCACTTATTTCAATAACTATAAATTTAACAACAAACAGAGCAGTAACCCCCTGCAGTTCTTCTCGGCCGCAGACAGCCTTCTGTGTGCTGCAGTTAGCGGTGGTGGGCAGGGACAGGTCCCGCGCAGCTGCAGGAGCATTGGGGGATGATGGCGGCCATGTGCTAGGTGAGGAAGGAATGGAGGAGAGACTTTGCTCACAGCATCGGTCCCGGTGCTCCAACAGCATGCTTGCACATAGCGAGCTGAAGCGGGAGGCATCCCAGCAGGGCAGCAGTGCAGGGTCCANGAAACTCGGAAAAAAGAAACAGGGAGGCTCCCACTCTCCCTGTCACTAGCCATCCGTGCTAGGGCCTAGCCATTCTTAGCATGTCAATGGGAAAAAAATTCCACAGACAAAGAGGAAAGGAAAAACCAACCCCCAATAACAGGTAACTGAAAAATTCATTCTGACAGCAGTAGCATCACTGTCTGTACTAAAACTATAAATTTAGCTCCCTAACTCTCATTGTATTCATATATATACACCTTTCCAAGATATAATTGGATATGTGTTGTGCTCCAAACATACTGATTGGGTGAAAACCCATACTTACTCCTCACACTAGAATTGTAAACGAGAAGGATGGTTGAAGATTTGGTATTGTAAGGAGTGACATAGCCTGCACGGGTATAGCCTGCAATAAGACTCACAGTTCCTTAGTCTGTTCTGAATCAGTTTCATAAAATAAAGATAGATACAAAGTTCATTGTGTACATTTTAAATAAACTGCAGAGAGAAAAATTACTTAGCCAATACCAGGCAAATCCATAATTCTAGCTTAGGATTCCCAGATTCCTACACACATTCCTCTGGTCTTTTTCTAATGCAAAATTGAAGCCCCGTGGTATGTCTGACATCCATGTGCATTTTCACAGCTAAACAGTAAGATTCTAACAGATTTTCCATGTCTATCAGAGAATAAGTTCTTTAGAGGATGAATTCCAAAGCAAACCAAAGTGTCTTGCAAATGTGTCAATCAGGATTGATTTTGATCTTTTACTTGATTTTTCCAAAACTGAAAAGAAGTAATTTTGCATGTTTTTATTTTAATGAAACATAACAAGTCACTGACAATAAGCTAGAAAGAACTTAAACCCAAAATATTTTTTGGAACTTAATAGATTTAATAGATAGTTTTAATAGATGAGGTGATCAGCAATGTTTAGGCATATGTGTGCTATATAAAACCCAACAAATTTAGAAGATTTTAACTGTAGACACAGATAAAATGTTTGCCAGCACTGTGTTACAAAGTTTCATATATGATCCTAATTGTTAAAAAAAAGTTTAAAATTAGAAACTTCATCTGCCTTTACTGTAATGCAGAAATTATTACTGATAGAAATTCAGACTCCAAAGAATTGGGAGTTTACCAGCAGGTTCATGCATATAGAAGACAACTGAAATTTGCTATCAAATTAGTAGTTGTCAGTCTTCTAATTGTAATCTACTTAGGCAAACTCTATTGAAGTAAACCTGATCTTCTTCTAAATGCTTTTTTTTCTTTCTTTCAGAAAAACAGAGAAAATTAATCTACCACAAACCTTTGTCATGACTTTTCATTAAGCTATTTCTTATACCTCAAAAAATTTCCTGAACTTCTTTAGGTTAACATGACTGTGAAATATACACAAGAAATGCTGGGAATTTACATCTATTTTTATTCAAAAGTTGAGATACATTTTTCAGGAGTTACTCCTATTTTGACATTTGGAGTAACAAGTGGCAAATAAACATGTCAGCGAGCAGCAAGGGTTGCATTCTCAGCAGTGGTAAGTGATTTGGCCTTAAATAAAAGCAGTCAACCACTCACTGAGGAGAAGAGTTTACACAAGAGGCATACAGAAAAGAGGGTTACAGGCTTCTCATGGCGATTAGAGTCTGCTGATGTGTTCAAGGCCATGACACAATTCTCCTTAAAAAAACATTTTAAAAATTTGGTTTATTATAAAACCAATAATCAACAACTAGTTGATTAATGTACTTTGTCTTATTATATATCTTTAACTGTGGTTTCATTTTAATTTTAGCATTTGAGCTACATTTCTTATTAAGCTAATTTCTAACAGGGGGCAAAGATCAGGAAAATGAGCTCAGCTTTACACAGCTTTCCTCTTAATTACTCAAAACACATTTAATGCTATGTGGTAAACACATGACAGCTTTGCAATTACAGTTTAGAAATACAGTTACACCATATTCTTATTATAAACTTTCTGCAAACCTCAGTGACAGTATATTTAGCTATGCAGTGAAGTGTGGACCTGTTGGGCTTCAGTCCTGTACTCTTTACTGACAGGGCATGGTATTTTTATGGGTAAACAGATGTTATAACTAGGTTTTGTTCCGTCTTTCAGTCCTGTCCAATTTCTGAAAGCATTCTTTTAACCCATGATGATTAACTCTTTTTATTTAAAACCTAAGACTAATTTCTGTATCTTTGTCAGAATTTTCAGCTTCCATTTGGCAATACCCTAAACCTAGTAATATGACTAAAAGTTGACTTTCAAATTGAATTTTATAGGGCCAGGAATTTACCATGGATTGCTGAAAGTTATGAACCACTTGTGTAAATACAGAACAACCACGAAAACTGAAAGAATCAGCTGACCAATACATTCTGGTTATGAAATTGGAGATGTAATAGACATTCAGTTTCTAGTCATTTAGCCCAGAACTTTTATTCTTCATGCTTCCCTTTAAATCTGAAAATATGACGCCGCCCACCTCGGTCCTGCCCACCCAGCTAACTCTTGAGGAGGGGGGAGCACGAAGAGTGGGCCTCTCCCAGGAACTTCCAGAGTCCGGGATGAGGGTAAGGCACAAGCCTTCGTGGAGGCCGTCGGCATCGGGGAGAGACAAAGAGCCAGGAGGGTCCTTTCAGGGTTCCACCGGTTTATTGAGGGAACGGATAGGGGGACAACGTGAAAAGAGGAAGGGATACGCAGAAAAGCAGAGACAACTGCTTTACACGAACTTACATAGGGGCCCTCCCCCATGGGAGGGTACAACACAAAAACCAATGGGGAGTGACACCACCCGCCTCAGTCCACTCACGCTCTGTCCACCCGGCTAGCTGGCGAGGCGGGGGTAGCACCAGGAGTGGCCCTCTCCCAGAGCTTCTCAGAGTCTGAAATGAGGGTAAGGCACCGAGCCTCGGTAGCGGTTGTCAGCGTCGGGAAGAAGTAAAGAGTCGAGAAGGTCCTTTCTGGGTTCCAAGGGTTTATTGGAGGAACGGGTAGGAAAACAACCCAAGTCAGGAAAGGGATACCAAGAAAGGCAAGGAACACAGGATTGCAGCAACTTAAATAAGGGACCTCCCCCAAGGGAGGGTACAACTGACAAACCAATCAGGGGAGTTCAGGGGAGTGGCATAGGGCGGGGTTTCAGATACAATAGACCAATAAGGGAAGACACAGGCGGGGTTTAACTGGTGGGATCCAATCATGTAACCTAGAACTGACAACTGACAGAGAACATTCCGGAGCAACAGGTGTGGCCAGGGGAAATTGACAACTGGTTGGGTTGGGACTGAAGTGATGGACAGGGAAGGATCCCAAAGAGTGGGAGGGGCTTAGGAACGATTGGTAGGGCTTGGGCGGGAAGGAGGGTAACTTGGAACAAACCAACAGGGAAGGTACTACCCAGGAACGAACCATTAGAAACAGGGAAAACTAATGCAAGGAAAAAACAAACTCACCGCAACAGGGGAGAACTTAGGGGCATGAAAATGGGAGGGACCTGGGGCACAGTAAATCAATAAGGAGGAGCATGGGCGGGTTACAACTTACAATGTTCAATCGTATGACTAGAAACTGACAACAAACTTTCTGGAATAAAAGGTGTGGCCAGGGGAGATGGACAACTTGGAGGGTAGCGGCTAAGGTAACTGACAGGGAAGGATCTGGAACAAGGGGAGGGGTTTAGGCTAACTGACAAGGGCAAGGGCCGGAAGGGGCAATCTGGATCAGACCAACTAGAAGGGGTATTACACAGGGAGAAACCATTCTGACATGTATGAAAAACAGATCCATAGCAAAAGAAAATAACAAACCGCAACAAAAATATACTAAAATCCACAAAAAGTATAATGCTCCACAAGAGAGAGCATGTCAGACAAAGAAATGCACTATAAACTCCATCCTTTCTTGCCTGAAATCCTAGTCTCTCTATCCTTTGCTGGACTTTCTCATCATGTCTGACCTTAAACAAACTGTCAGAATAACATTTCAGCAAGGTCCAAGCTCTGACTATGGACCCTTAATCGTTCAATAAACACAAATGAAGGTGTTTACTCTTCCAACAGCTCTAATAATTATGTATTTATTAACAACAATGACAAATTAGGCTGGTGACAATTCTCCCCCTCCTACACAAACTAGCTAATCTGTGGGCAATTTTGTGGTACTGTCACCAACAAACAGAAGAGCCACTCTTTATCTAATGCTGGTAGGAGACCAGACATACTAGTACAATTGCACTGTTATACCAAATCATACACTTTATTAGAGTGGGATATGCCTTTGGCAAAGAGGTTATTGGCTGTACACTGAATTGTTAATTTAAAAATGGTTAATATTTTATTACATAGATCGAATATATGAGTTACTTAACTGTCATTGAGAGCAGAAGGCATTCTGATGAAGGCATTTTTGAGGGGATTAAGACAGAGATTGCAATATCAGTTATAACCTCAGATATAACAGTGACACAACGCTTTTTAGCCAGTCCCCGCCTCCCTGTGGGATATGGCACCATCCTTTTCTGTGGTTAGGAAGACCACCTTATTGCGCACATTTAGACTGTTTCTATTTTGTTCAGCACAAAGAAAAGAAAGATATTAAACCGGTGATTTCTATTAAAAATGTGGTGGTAATGAACTCTGTTTTCCTTAATGGAAGACCTGCCTCACAATCTACTGCTGAACCGTAAATTTCAGCTACGTTTAAAACAGCTAAGTACAACATAACCGCTTAAGGCAGTGGTATTGCCACTATCAGTTTCCTTGGCTTTGAACGTTATGCTTCCACTTGCATTTGAACATGAATATTTTTAATTTTGCTCTTCCTTTGGTCTTAAATAGGGCAAATCAACAATCACACTTTTTCCAAGGTGATGCCAGACAATTTCTAGTAATGCCAGACAATTAAAAAATAAGTACGATAGTTTTCTTGGCCAGACCAACCAGTGTGGGGTAACAGGGCTAAGAAGTTGGTATTTGGAAAACAGTGGCTTTGAGGTTTTTCATTTGGAACCTGCTAGTGTTGGCAGAGGCAGACGCTAGAAAGGCTTCAGGGCTACTGTGAATTACAGTTTCTCAGATTTCCTAGTAACTGTTCTGTTTTTTGAACCCTTGCCACTTCAGCTACACAATGAAGACTGTAGTTGAATTCTCTTCTGTTTGAATGGGTTTTTAATATAAGAGAATGACCAAAACACAAAAATACAGCACTAAAGCCTTGCAGAATCAGGTCAGATGCAGTTGTAAAACCTGAGAGAATTTTACCTTATATTTAGAAGACATTTTCAATTTACTTTTAATCTACTTTAAAGTAGGTTGTTAACTGGAATGTCATTACATAGGTTGAAAATTTAATCTCCGAAATAAAGTGCCTCTTTCTTAGCGTACACTCTAAAAAAGTTTTGTATTGGCCTGTAACTGATTAGTTCAGCAAACAGATGAGACAGCCTGGTGCTGTCTCATAACCAAAAGTCTAAGAAAAAATCAGCTATTTGGCTTCATTTTTAGCAGAAGCATAGGAGATCATAAAAAAACTGAAACCTGAGACGGAAAGACCCTTTTTACTGTAGATGCTGGAAGAAATAATTGCTTTATATTCTCATCTAGCAGTCTAGTTTATGTAGTGTAGCTGCTCATGTAGTGGCTGTGAATCACATAACATTCTGGTGTAGTTCTAGCAGCAAAAACATATTAATGAAATACTGTCTGTGTTAGAACAGTCATTTTAATTTATCAGTTTTAGTACCTTATGTTCTTAAATTGCTGTTTTATAAAACTGTTAGTATATTTTAAAGGCAGACTTCATCACCTCCCCCAGACCTTTGCCAAGAGATTCAGGAAGAATATGTTTTAGACTACTTGCTTCCTCTCAGTCCTCTTGGAAATCAATACAGAAGGTCTATTTGTTGGTCTTTCCTTCCCCAACATACAAAATAGCCCAGCACTGGCAAGAAACTGTATTCTTGTAGCCAAAGCTACTCTCACTACCACCCCTACACCCACAAAAAAAAAAAAAAAAAAAAAAAAAAAAAAAAAAAAAAAACCAGAAAGGAATGAGGTCAAGGAATAAAATCACATGGAAAAGGAGAAACCATTCTACATTTGTTTTGAATTATCAGGAGATGTGTCATGCAGTATATACAATAACAGCTCTGAATGCCTTTTTTCAAACAGCAGCATGGATTGTGGTGGTCATACGAAGAATAGGAAACAAACTGCATTTAAGAACAGCACCTGCTCACTTGCCAGCCAACCATCCCCCATTTACAGGTCAGTAAAAAGCTGAAAAAAGAGGGTTTCTCCTGAAATACATTATTTTCAACTGTTTTATTCTCAATGAAAACGAATTATTAGTACTAGCATAATTATATAGAGAATTCTCTAATCTACTCTTTCTTTCTCTCTGAAATATAAAATAACTGTATTTTGAATGCAACAAGCAGAAAACACATTTTCGTAAAATAAAGAGTTCTTACAAAATAGTCCAAGAATCAACTGTAACAGTGAAAAACCATAATTGCAACAATTTTATGGAATTCTGAGCGGTTTTCAGCCAAAGCTGAGGAAGACAAATTTTAGCAGGGCTTTTATTGGTCCAACAGGCAAATTTGCATGGACATATATGGCAAAATTCACAGGAGGAAATTGTTGACAAAAATTATGTAGGGCTTTGCAATGCTACGTTAACCAGAGGCATCCTTTGTATATTACAGCATTAAGAAATTATATCCTGAGCGACTGCAGCTACTGCATATGTAGTTCCCAAATTTGTATGTGCCTTTGTAGGAGACTTGTGGGCTTTCAGACACAGTGGTAAAAGAAATAAATCAATTTAAAAGAGTGATTAAAACATCCTGAAGTATCTCAATTTTGTATCAAATAGACAGTGGAGTAACAAATAGTATAACCTATATTTCATACTGTATTCATAAGACAAGAATATTACATTTTATGAATATGATTACAATCTATTTTTTGCTCCTTGTGGAACTATTATCAATAATTTGATACTATAATGTAGCTATATTCAGCAGTTTTTCCATACCTGGACTACTTATTAAGGCAACCCAAAATTTGATTTGCTTATCATTTATTAAAATGTCAATAAAAAACTCTCAATGTTCTAGGAGTTGCCTGAGACAAAAAAGTTAAGAACAGGCTGACTTAATAAACTATACTTACAGTTATGTCAGATGAATTTCAGCAAAAGATTCTGTACTAAATGATAAATTTGAATGATGATCAGAAGAGAAGCATGTCTCAGAGTATCACGTCATACAGAGAGGAACAAAAATCTAAACTCCGTCTGTGGGTATTTTGGTGAGTTCTTCTTACCTTTTCAATTGATAGTTGTTCAGCTGCATCTTTTCCTGACTTGTGAATATATCTCATAACTATTTAAGACATTCTTTGTCAAGGCACAAAGTCAACTGTTTTTACTGAAGATCCATCCCTGATCACTCTGATGAGTAAAAATTATAGGGAAAAAAGCTAATATCTGCTAGATTATTTGCAATAAAGATAAAAAATAATCTTCTTTTCATTAAAGTTTTCTCCAAGCTTAGAAAGGAGTGGTGATTTCTACTTACTCCTTGAGCTTTAATGTAAAATTTTCTGGATTCCAGATCTTTGTCTGCTGTAAGCATTCGAAATCATCATTTCCATTGCTTTTAGGTTTACTTTGGTAAGGGAACAAATCATAGAAAAATCATCCATAAATGAACTGTAAGAATCTTTTAAAAGAATCTAAAGAAATCTTTAATGAGAATTTGGAAACTTTTAAAATTCAGTTAAAATATTACACATTTAACATCAAAACCATTAGGATTAAACTGTATTTAAAATAGAAAGCAAAGGATGAATTAAATGTCTTCCAATCTCATTCATTATTATATGGTACATTTCCCTTTCCACTATATAAACTGAAAAAAAACCCAGAGCTTGGTGTTCACAGCTTAATTAAATGAGTATTTAGAAAGTGCAGCTCCATACCCTGATCTTCAGAAATTCTTGCGTTTCAGGGAAAATTAGTTCTCCACAACGAAGACAAAAAGTAAAGGACTTAGCATTTAATAGTAAAAAGAGGTTTTGGACAAAAACACAACACGCAACATCTTGCAATCAAAAAGACAGAAATTCCCCAGTGGACTAGTTAATTTTAATTTCTCGTGGCTGTGTGTCTCACTAGAGCCCACTGGATGGCTCCCTTACCACTGTCAGGGTTTGTACTTCTTTGAGCACTCAGTGTATGAGACTTGGAGAGATGCAACTGCTCCACTGCCTCAGGAAGCGGCTCACAGTAAATGAAAAAGCATCTCCACTTACAGTCTGTAGGTTTGCCGGTGCAAGGTGTCCTCCCAAAACATCAAACAGCAAGTTCCTGTAGAAAAGAGTGGCTGCTAACATCCAAGAGTAAAAGATGGTTGAAGTATTATAAACAATGGCTAAAAAAAACCCCAAACCAACCCAACCCAAAGAAAGCCCCAAACTCAGACAGTATACTAGAAAAAAAAATTAAAATAAATACAGAAACATATAAAAAATGAAAACAAAACCAAAATTGGATTGGATTTTTTTAATCCTCTTATAATGCACCACAGAAAGAGCCAGACATAGTCATCCTAATGCTGAGCAATCCATCCCCCTTAGAAACCTTGTAAAGGCAACAGGACGAAAAAAAACTAAGGAACAGAGGAGTATTGAAAATGCTCAGCTGAGGGGAGTCAAGGATATCAAAAAAGAGAGGTGTCAGTCAGAGTACACTCTGGTTCCTGCAGCAGTTTGAGTTTACAGTTGAGGATTTACATTACTTTTATCAGCAAGTTGATCCTACAACAAATGGTTCTTTTTTAATTAGATCTAAACGTATGCAAGATGTGATATACCAGAGAGCTGATTACACTGAATTTTTCTGATGTAATAGCTTTAGAGCAGATGGTAACATTTGCAACAGTATGATCTCCAGAAGTTAACGCGACAGGGCCTCAAGTCTGCATCTTGTGTTGAGAAGCTAAAGCCCTATTTATTTGGCTGTTTTGCCATTTGGTTACACTTTTAACAATATTCCTAGAAAGATTTTATTGCAAAGTTTCTTTTATGTGAAAAAACACCAACGCACATTATAAGATTCCTGAATATCTCCAATAAAAGTCTACAAATGTTTTAGATTTCTAGTCTATATCCCACAGTATGAAAGAGCAGTATGAAATTGCTTAATTCTTCCTTTTTTATTCTCTGCTAATCACCTTAAATACAGATAACTAAAAACCATTTAAAAATAAAGACATCATGAAAACAATGGAGATAATGGACCCATTTTGTCACCAGTCATAGATTCATTCCCTTGAGAAATCATCTTAATCCCTTACTCATATAAAAATTCCACTGATGTCCAAGAATGCTTTTACTCAATACTGTAAGTTCATACAGCATTCAGCCTTTACTCTATTTTTCAGTCTTAACTGTTTTCTTACCTTATAGTTTCCATCTGATATGTAGAATATGTCATTCTATGTATGTTGAACATAGCAGATATGCAAGTGTGTGGACATTTAAATACTTTTCCTTTTTTTTTTTTCCATAAGTTAGGGTTGACTGTCATAGTGTACAGAAGGCTGATAGTTTTGTACCACACTGGACACAGAAATGCTCAGAATGCCATCACAGCAAACCAAAATCACAATCACTTATACCAAGTCAATTAAGCAGCTGGAAGAACTGACTTACATTACCTTTAGGAAGCGATACCTTACTGTATGTAAAAAATACCTCATTCAGATATGTTAGTTAAAGAAAATTCCAACCTATTTATTGCAGACTCACTGGTTATCCAGAACTAGCTATTTTGAGCTGCTGGTATTAGTTGCAAAACAGAATTTAAGACTTTCTTCGTGCTTTTGTCCTTCTAGATCAAGACAGACACAAATTGCCCATACTGACTTTAAATAGCCCCCTACTCATCCTGTTGTCAATTTTGGATGTACTTCTTGGGTATCTAATTTTATCACATGGTGTGCAATTAGCTTAAATGTTTCACTCATAGGTCTACATTTGACACCAGAAGTGCTAGGTATTGAACTGCTGTGAGATTACCCCCACTTACCCTACCCATCATTGTAAAAGTCTAGCTGTTTAACTAGAAAATTTTGTGCTGTTCAGTGATTACAGTAAACTGTTGGCACAAGAAAGCCCTCTTTCTCACCGGCCCCTAGGATAACCTGGGACAAGAATGGTCTGCATTTTCTGTGTAATGAGGAGCAAATATGAACCATTTAGAAATTTCTTCCTCATTGCTGTTTTGGGTTGCACATAGTTCACAATCACTTCTCTGATGGATATTCAGGTATAGAAATATTTCTAAAAAGATAAATCCTGTTGCTGCCAAAAAGTGCTTGATGAAATTATAATATAACTTTCAAGGGGTAAAATTGTAATCTCCTTTACAACTTTATAAAGTATAAATATTTAGATAAGCAGTATTTGTAGCTACAGCCAAGAAAGACTCAGCCCTGAACTTGGGAGGATACACAAAGAATAATAAGTACTTCTGAAGGCATGTCAGCCAGAAGTGGAAGAGAAAGAAAATGTAAAGGAAGTGTGACCCCCCCCGCCCCCCATAATGAGCAAGGTGATAAAAACAGATGAGGAGGAAACTCTACAAATCGAAATGCTCAACTAATTTTTTGCCTCACTCCTCTTTGGCAATCTCTCTTCACACACATTGGACCATGAGGGAGGGAATGGGGAAGAAAACTCTCTCCAGACTCTAAGAGAATATCAAGTGCTTGTGACCACCTGAGGAACCTGAATATATGTAGGTCTATGGGTGCATCATCTTGCAGATGAAATGCATCCCAGACACCTGAAGAAACTGGTGGGTGTAGCAGCCAAGCTATTCTTTGTGATACTTGAACAGTCATGGAAGGTGAAGTCCCAGGTGACTGGAAAAAAGGACACATTGCACCCATTTTTTAAAAGGGTAGAAAGGAAGGCACTGGGAAGTACCAGCCTGTCAGCCTCAGCTTTGTGCATGTGATGATCATGGAATAGATCCTCCTGGAAGCTGAGCTAAGGGACATGGAGGACAGGGAGCTGATTTGAAAAAATCAGCACTGCTTCAGCAAGGACAGCCCTTGACAGAGCAATGTATTGGTCTCTTATAATGTAGTGCCTCCGTCAGTGGAAAGGGAAGAGCTACAGATGAAATGTGCATGAACTTCTGTAAGGTCTTTTACATGGTGCCCCTACAGCAGCCTCCCTTTTAAAGTGGAAATACATGGTTTGATGGATGGACTATTCATTCTATAAGGAACTAACTGAGGGATCTCATCCAGAGAATGGTGGCAAATGTCCAAACAGACATCAGTGACAAGTGGTGTCCCTCAGGGGTTCTTACTAGGATAACTATTGTTTCTGTATCTTTATCTCTGACATAGACAAAGGGATTGAGTACAGCCTCAGCAAGTTTACTGACAACACCAAGCTGAGTGGCACAGTTGACAAACCTGACGGAAGATGCCATACAGAAGGACTTTGACAGACTTGAGAAACAGGCCCACAAAAACATCATGATACTCAACAAGTTCAAACGCAGGTTGTGTATCTTGGGTTGGGGCAGCCTCCAATATCACACAGGGTGGGTTGGATGAAGGGAGTGAGAGCAGCCCTGTTGAGAAGGACTTGCAGATGCTGGTAGATGAGAGGCTAGACATAACCCAGAAATGAGCACTGGCAGCCCAGAAAGCCAAACATGTCCTGTGTTGCATCCAAAGCCGTGTGGGCAGCAGGGCCAGGGAGGGGATTCTGCCCCTCTGCTCTGCTGAGACCCCACCTGCAGTGCTGCATCCAGCTCTGGGGTCCCAGCACAGGAATGACGCGGACCTGTTGGAATGAGTCCCAGAGGAGGCCATCAAGATGATCAGAGAGCTGGAGCACTTCTCTATGAAGATGGTCTGAGGGAGTTAGCATTATTCAACCTGGGAAGAGAAGGCTCCAGGAAGACCTTACTGGGGCCTTAAATACTTAAAGGCGGCCTATAAGAAAAATGGGCAGAAACTTTATAGCACAGCCTATAGCAGTAGGACAAGAGGTAATGGTTTAAAGGGGAGTAGATTCAGACTGGATATAAGGAAGAAATTTTTCATGATAAGGATGCTGAGACAGTGGAACATGTTGCCCAGAGAAGCTGTAGATGCCCCATCCTTGCAAGTGGTCAAGATGAGGCTAGATGGGGCCCTAGACAAACCTGGTCTAGTGGAAGGTGTCCTTAACCATTCCAAGAGGAGGAGCTGGATTAAAATGACCTTTAAATATTCCTTCCAATGAAACCATTCTATGGTTTGATGAATCTGCAAAAACATATAACAGGTATAGTGTAATTTAAATGGACCTTGTATTACTCACATATTTGCAACACCTAGTCATTTTTAGTACATATCAGCTTGATTTTGATTATTGTTTATTTTCTCATACTTAAGCAATATACTGTAGTGACAATTTGATTATGAATGATATTCTAGCTCCTTTGCTTGTATTTTCTGGAGCTTGTGATGTTGAGAAAAAAAAAATCTGTCCTTGGTACACACTATTTCAGCTTTGAAATACTTTTCTCTCTGACATTTAATCAGATCACTATATAAGAAAAGATACACCCTTAAAAATGACTACATTTTCAGCAGCTCAAACTATATATTATTCAAATAAAACCCAGTAAAATTTGGCATGCATGTGTTCCTTAATTGATCACTAATTCCTTCAGCCTTCATAGGTAAGTATTTTTACTTATATAAATATTTTTACTTATATTACTTATATAATATAAGTAAATAATTAAGACATAATTACTGGAAATGTTTTTCCTATTTGTCCCTTTCATATTTTTAAGCAAATATTGAAAACTTTGTTTGAGAAGTACCAACTTTATTTTTGGTTTTTAACCAAAAATTTGGGAGTCAAGCAGGTACAGGGATTTTTTACTAATTTTCAGAGGCCAACATATGTACTAACACAATTACAAACCCAGAACCTTTACTCCTAGGTTAATAGACACAAAAGAAGCAATTGTTTTTAATTAGACAGAAAAATGAGGTTAGCATTTCGGTTTGGAAGGGTAGTAAAGGATGATGTTCTACAGTAAAGGCTATGGATCTGCTATGGGTGAAAGGCTAGATGAGACTGGAAGATGGCTCTGCTGGGCTAGCATTTGAGGGAGAATTAGCTGGCATTGTTGAGCTAGTGAAAGACCTAGAAACAGACTGGTGTAACCCATACTAATACTTATAAATTATGGAGGTATGTCATTGCACTGAGGTTTAGACCTGAAACTAGTGTCCTGACACGTGCTATAACTAGTGTTTGCACTTGCAGATTTTGATGTACTAGGATTATAGTTATATTAATCTGGGAATAAGGTTTAGGAATTATGATCTAGCCTTAGTGCCGTTTCACTGGGAACTGTTCTAAGAATTAGGGTTAATATTGTTGTTTTTGCTGACGAGACACTGTTGACCTACAGTCATACCTGGATCCACAAGAAATTGCTGTGTTTGGTTAAACATTATGCCATTGTATTGAGTTTGGAGAAGAATTGGAAATTGAAATTACTTCAGTTGATGAGGTAAGGTTACAGAATTGTTGGAAAGGACCTCTAAAATTATTGAGTCCTATTGAGTTAACCTAGTGCTGCCATGTTCACCACTAAACCACGTCCCTGATTATCACATCCATGCATTTCCTAATGTCCAATCTGAATCTCCCCTGGTGCAACCTGATGCTACTTTCTTCTATCATGTCACTTACTACCTGGGAGAAGAAAGTGATCGCTACCTGGCTACAGCCTCCTTTCAGGAAGTTATAGAAAGCGATAACATCCCCCCTCAGCCTCCCATTCTTCAACTCTGGCTCCCTCAGCCACTCCTCATAGGACTTACCATCCAGACACCTCACCAGTTTTGTTGCTCTTCTCTGGACACACTTCAGCACCTCAATGTCTTTACAGTATGGAGGGGCCAAAAACTGGACCGAGAACTTGGGGTGTGGCCTCACCAGTGCTGAGTATAGAGGGAAGATGATTGCCCTGGTTCTGCTTGCCATAAGCCAGGGTGCCACTGGCCTTCTTGGCCTGCCTAGCCACAGTGTTGGCTCATGTGGTGAGATCATGGGGCAGTTTCAGTCTTACAGTGATGGCTTGTGTCTCAGTTTGGAGACAAGTTTTAGGAAAAAACACTCTGGGAAAAGTGTTTTTCTCTAACAAGAAGGCTCCAATAATCCCCTTTTGCCAATGAGAGTAATGAATATTAGTGGGTGAAAGTTGAGGAAAAAAAAAGGTAAAACTGTTTATTAACAAAGCAAGATACTCGGAAAGGTGCAGGAAGAAAAATTGAACCTTACATCCCACCCCGACTTTACCACGGGGCTGGGAGGCAGAGATGGCAGCTGGCCCCCTTTGTCTTGGAGGAGGGGGGAGAAAAAAAGTTCACTCAGCAGCTGGGAACCTGTTGGATTTCTGGCGTTGTTCTTCTCCTCACAGCAGGCGAAATTGGTAGATTTTAGTGTCCTTTCTCGTGCTGGTTCAGTTTCTATGGGGTCTTGGGTTCAGTGTGGCACCCCACCAGCCCCCTGGATGGACTGAAAAAAAAACCAAAAAAACCCCCCAAAACAGCAACAACAAAAACAAACAAACAAAAACAACAAACAACAACAACAAAACCAAACAACTACGCGAAAGCCGAAACATTTCAAGAGAAAAGCACCAAAAGCCGCCGAGACGGCTCCTGGTACAGCCTCCAGGGTAGGGGGAAGGAAAAAAACCTCCAACTTTTTGCTTCAAACTAGCAAAATCTAATCCAACAAAAGGAACAATGTAGCATCTCGGTCCGCGCCCCCAGAGCACGCTGGAGAGCGGGGCTTGAACCAAATCGAGCAGGAGACCATGGCTCCCTGCCCCACCCCTGGGGCCATCTTAAACCTGCAGCAGCCATTTCTGGGCATAATGCAGATGATTAGGGCACAAAGTATCATCAAAATCGCCCCAAGACAATTTAGTAAAGAAATAGTGGTATCTTAGGTAGTAAGGCTCCAAACTATCTAGAGATTTTTAAAGGAAATTGGCTTCTACTCCTGATGAAGACAAATTTTGAGGATTGGATACAACTCTAGGATAAGACTGTGTTTACACCACTCTGTCTTTTACACAGAAACACCCACACCCATAAAAGACAATTGCACTGTGGAAAGCTCTAAATGGCCTCATATATGTAATCCTTTCATATAATTTCCAAAATAACAGAGGCTCAGACTTACAGAGATTACAATTTCTGAGTCAGAGAAACAACACACAGAGTAGTTTTGCCTCCTTCTTTTTACATAACAAAATGTGAGCAACATTTACTCTCAATTTTCTAACTTCTATGCTTACATGATGAATTGTGTGCTCATCCTTAATGCCTCAAAACCCCTAATTGACCAACTAAGCATTAATAGCACTACTTGCCATTTAAATTTCTGAAGTAGTTATTAAATACTTTCATCTGCCTTGCAAGAGAAGATTGGTTTTATGATACACATAAAATATTTGTTTATATTAAAACTGTAAACTACATAACTATGAATGCTATACTCGGCACAATTGTTTTGCTCTTAAGTACATTTTTAGAAAGATGAATGTCGATAATGCAGTATGTTTAGACGTAGCCAAAGCATCAACAAAAACTGAAAGAAAATGTAACATCTCAGCTATTTCAATAATGTCAAATTTGAAATATGATTAAACCCATAATTCTTTATAAAATCACTGCACTTCTATAAAAAAATGAAAGATTCCTATATGCTTCAATATATCATATTGATACCTAGATTGATGAGAACAATCCAAACCAAAAAAAGTCCTAAATCATATACAGAGCAGAGACTGTCATCTCATGAAATTTTAGTTTTCACTGCAAAGATTAATGGCATTCAAAATAACTAAGGTCAACAACTTTACTATCAAGAATTAAAGAGCTTTTAATGGACAAAAGTATATACTGAGATAAATTCTTAAAGCAAGTTTGCTAGAAACAGCAGAGATACTTAAAGAAACAGTGTGAACTTCTGAATCAGTTCTGGAAAGGACTTACTAGAATGATATTATCTCCTTACTTCTTTTTACCTTTTTCACAGAAAAAATGGTATGCAAATATATAAAAACAGATTGTAGAAAGTAAATCTAAGGCTTATTTTACTTCCCTGAGCTTTAAGTACACCACTCCATGGACAGGTACAATGTAAACTGGCAGCACATGCTTCAGATTGTACAGTCCTCAGCACAGGGATTCTTCTTACTGTAAATAAAACAAACTTTTATTAGTTCTAATCAAGGCAAAACACTCACTGCTCTGTTGCCTTTAACTCTTAGGCTGCTTTGTGTAAACTTCTTCTCATTCCAGCTGTCACAGAGCCCACAGCTGTGCTAACAACTTTCATGTCAACCCTTGCGGCAAAAGAAACATTGCTACAGATATAATTTTTAATGAGGCAGAGTTGTTAGCAGTTCTGTTCCCATTATAATAAAATAGAAATACTTATGTTATAAACTCTTACTGTCACAACTTTTCTATCTTTCATAACTCCCCTGACAGGATGAAAAGTACAGTCAGCTAACTCTACCTATAGGATACCATACTGCTTATGCAGTCTGCATTATCTGTAACAATTATAATTAATTTGCTTTTGTTCTTTTCATCAAGTTTAAATTAGGTTGATGAAGTCAGCTATCCTGTTTTTCTCTCTTCTTTCCATGCTGAAAGAGTCACATAGACTTAATGGGAAATAAGTGATACATTTCTGCTAAGCTCAGTAGAAGGACAATTTCAATTTCTTTCTTCTCTTCCTCTTTCCCAGAAGACACACCAGCACATCTAATAATAGTGAAACATCCACACAGGCTATTACATTGCCTGCAAGTCATTACAAGGCTGTCCAGAAAAATAAGTCCTTAAAAAAATTTCCTTTCTTTTCCTTCTTAGCTGACTGCTTCTCTTGCATAGCTCCTTCTTAAAACTGTGGCTTATGTTTCCCTCTGCCAGTGGCTTCTTTCTACTTTCTTTGCTCAGTATGATGCTTCCATTCTTCCGCCACCTCCTCATAGGTCCTGCACATTTGTTTCTTTGTCAAGTTAATTGCTTGCTTCTTCTGCTATCACCATTACTTTATTCACATTAAAGTCACTACAGAGGTCTCCTACTGGAAAAATGATACTTGCAAAACAATCTACAGTGTTTTTAAGAATTCAGGTAGCATTTCAAATACCAGTACAAACATAATCTCAAGTGACCAATTACCTTTATTTTCATGCTAAAGCATGAAATTTCCTACATATGCAAAGGTCTTATTTTAATAGTTCCCACTTTTCATCCAGTAATTTTAAACTTATGACTATTTTATCTCAAAAAACAAAAAAAAATGCATCATGATTTTCTTTTGAATATTCCATCATAAAAGAACTCAACTTTAAAACAGAATAATGCTTATCATTGTGTTGTTCTCAATTTATTTATGTTTTATTTTATTTCTCACTCTTGTTCGACAGCTTTTTTCTAAGAAAAATAATTTTGTCGTATCTCATAAAATACGATGTCAAATATTTCTTTTCTGTGCAACTCTCTGCTTTTTTGTCACCAATTTCTTGAGTTTGCCTCCAATTAGATATTTGCACTTTGCACACTTCTCCCATGTTTTACTTTCTTATTCCTGACTCCTTTCCTCACTGTAATAATTCTAATAATTTTTAGGCTACTGTCACTCCCATCCCTCATAAATACTGTGCTAGTCACTCCGTTTAGCCTCTTAGCATCACCTAACTTTCTCATCAGCACCATCATTGCCCAAAGAGGACATTATCACTTTCTAAATAATTTGCTTTTTTTCCCCTCCTGTAGCCATCTGGGTTACATTCTGAAAAGTGTAAAATGGGATATGTTGATGCCATATATTGAGGAGGAAAACCAGCTAGTATGCTGTGGAGGGGAGGAACTGAAACCTGTGAGCATTAGTTTACTCCTTTCCACCACACACAACTTTAGGGCAGGAATGGATAAAGCGGACATACATCAAAATAAAAAGTGTGAGAGGTGGTGAGGTTTTTAGTCCTGTTGTGGGCCAGACTTGGGTCAGACTCACTCCCAGCCAGTGAAACAGTCACCTTTCAATCAAGCAATGGAAGCAGAGGGTCTGTCAGTCTTTTACACATCTCTTTTAACATTTTAGATTTGTTGAACTGCAAATGATCTTTGGTTCCTACCAAGAGAATCTTGAAGGAAGTTTTCGAAAATTCTGGTGCTGACTTAGAACTTCAATGGAGGGGATATGTAAGCTATATTGAATACTTTTTACTGTGGAAGAAAAGAGAATGGTATTAGAAAAGGTGAAACAAGAGCAATTAGGCAGAGGTCTGAAAGAGGCTTCTGCCCTGCCTTTGCCCTAAATCTTTGCATTGTTTATAGGCAGGAAGGGTTAATTAGAAGATGTAATTGCTGTGATATTGGAGGATTTTTTGACAGTGAATAAAGAGGACTGGGGAAAAATATAAAGGCATCTCCAACAGATGCCCTAATTCCAGTAAAACCAGGGAATTAAAGAAGAGATATTTGATTTGTAGAGAGGCCACCTGTTTAGTAATAACTATCTGTAAGGGTGTGCTAAGCAAAGTTAAAATACCAGTTGCTGAGCAATGGAAAGAATAGTTTTGTGGCCATTCCTACAACTTATGGAGTGTACAATTGGAGATTTTAAATGGACTAATTAGTTTCTATATATGCCAGAATATCCTCTTCCCTTATTAGGATGAGATTTATTAATGCAAGTTAAATGCTCAAATAACTTTTTTTTTGAAAACTCTGTATAGCTATACACTCCACAAGAAAAATCATGGAAAGCTTGAATCTGTTTACTAATGACTCAGACCTCAGAAGAACCTGAGAATGACATCCAGGAGGCAATATTTGATATAGTAATCCCTGTTGTACGAGATTCAAAGAAATTAGCTAAACTAAACACCATGATTCCACTTAAAAGTAGAACTCCAAAACAGTGCCTGAATAGACTGGAAAACTGGAAGCACATGAAGGTTTTGAGCCCTTTCTACAGAATCAGAGAATGGGTCAGGTTGGAAGAGACCACAGTGGGACATCTGGTCCAACCTCCCTGCCCAAGTAGACTATCCAAGCAGACAGCACATGGCACAGGAGTGTGTCTAGATGGTTTTTGAATATTGCCAATGAGGGAGACTCCAAAACCTCTCTTGGCAATCTTCTCTAGTGGGTGGTTAATTGCACATTATAGAAGATCTTCCTCGTATTCAGATGAAATTTTCTGTGCATAAGCTCCTGCACATTATCTCTTGTCCTATTCCTTGGCATCACTGAGAAGAGTGTGGCTCCATCTTCTTGGCACCTCCCCTTCAGATACCTACAGACATGGATGTAATTGACTCCTCTCACTTGTCTCTTTTCCAGGCTAAATATACCCAGCTCTTTCAACTTTTTATCACAAAAGAGTTGCTCCAATCCCTTAATCATCTTACTCACCCTCCACTGGACCTGGTCCAGGATCCCCTCTCCTGTACTGAGGAGCTCAAAACTGGACACTGCACTTCAGATGCAGCTTTGTCAGGGCTTAGTAGAGGAGCAGGATCACCTCCCTCAACCTGCTGGGAATGCTCTTCCTAATGCACTCCAGGATAGCATTGGACTTCTTGGCCACAAGTGCACACAGCTGACTCGTGGACAGCTTGTTGTGTGGGCAGATGAAAAATCATTTGAACCTAGTTGGTTAATACAATGCTTATTTTTCACAAGACATTGGCTCAAAACCCCTACTCACTTGGAAGCAATTGTTTGAGTATTGTAATAATTGGTGGCTGAAGTATACTGCGGCAGTTTATAAAGAAAGGGTACACTGAAAAAGGGAGTGCTTCCAGGCCAGGGGAAATCAGAAGGAAACCTAACCCTAGCTCTTCAAATCATCAAGCTCATGACCATAAATGAAGAATTCCCCTGAAGGGGACCAGGGGAATCATCCTCAGCTGAGGCCCTGGTTACATTATTCCTGGGGAATGAACAAGTAATTAAAAAAAAAAATTGTAAAGGAGTCCCTTATTTGGTACTGAATACATGCAGAAGAAAACTTAGCTTGGAACCAGTAAGTGTTGTGGATGTGAGAGGGAGGAAAGAGAACAGGCCTTTTTTTCTACAACTGTTAGCACTTAAATTAAGAAAACAGNNNAAAGCGGACATACATCAAAATAAAAAGTGTGAGAGGTGGTGAGGTTTTTAGTCCTGTTGTGGGCCAGACTTGGGTCAGACTCACTCCCAGCCAGTGAAACAGTCACCTTTCAATCAAGCAATGGAAGCAGAGGGTCTGTCAGTCTTTTACACATCTCTTTTAACATTTTAGATTTGTTGAACTGCAAATGATCTTTGGTTCCTACCAAGAGAATCTTGAAGGAAGTTTTCGAAAATTCTGGTGCTGACTTAGAACTTCAATGGAGGGGATATGTAAGCTATATTGAATACTTTTTACTGTGGAAGAAAAGAGAATGGTATTAGAAAAGGTGAAACAAGAGCAATTAGGCAGAGGTCTGAAAGAGGCTTCTGCCCTGCCTTTGCCCTAAATCTTTGCATTGTTTATAGGCAGGAAGGGTTAATTAGAAGATGTAATTGCTGTGATATTGGAGGATTTTTTGACAGTGAATAAAGAGGACTGGGGAAAAATATAAAGGCATCTCCAACAGATGCCCTAATTCCAGTAAAACCAGGGAATTAAAGAAGAGATATTTGATTTGTAGAGAGGCCACCTGTTTAGTAATAACTATCTGTAAGGGTGTGCTAAGCAAAGTTAAAATACCAGTTGCTGAGCAATGGAAAGAATAGTTTTGTGGCCATTCCTACAACTTATGGAGTGTACAATTGGAGATTTTAAATGGACTAATTAGTTTCTATATATGCCAGAATATCCTCTTCCCTTATTAGGATGAGATTTATTAATGCAAGTTAAATGCTCAAATAACTTTTTTTTTGAAAACTCTGTATAGCTATACACTCCACAAGAAAAATCATGGAAAGCTTGAATCTGTTTACTAATGACTCAGACCTCAGAAGAACCTGAGAATGACATCCAGGAGGCAATATTTGATATAGTAATCCCTGTTGTACGAGATTCAAAGAAATTAGCTAAACTAAACACCATGATTCCACTTAAAAGTAGAACTCCAAAACAGTGCCTGAATAGACTGGAAAACTGGAAGCACATGAAGGTTTTGAGCCCTTTCTACAGAATCAGAGAATGGGTCAGGTTGGAAGAGACCACAGTGGGACATCTGGTCCAACCTCCCTGCCCAAGTAGACTATCCAAGCAGACAGCACATGGCACAGGAGTGTGTCTAGATGGTTTTTGAATATTGCCAATGAGGGAGACTCCAAAACCTCTCTTGGCAATCTTCTCTAGTGGGTGGTTAATTGCACATTATAGAAGATCTTCCTCGTATTCAGATGAAATTTTCTGTGCATAAGCTCCTGCACATTATCTCTTGTCCTATTCCTTGGCATCACTGAGAAGAGTGTGGCTCCATCTTCTTGGCACCTCCCCTTCAGATACCTACAGACATGGATGTAATTGACTCCTCTCACTTGTCTCTTTTCCAGGCTAAATATACCCAGCTCTTTCAACTTTTTATCACAAAAGAGTTGCTCCAATCCCTTAATCATCTTACTCACCCTCCACTGGACCTGGTCCAGGATCCCCTCTCCTGTACTGAGGAGCTCAAAACTGGACACTGCACTTCAGATGCAGCTTTGTCAGGGCTTAGTAGAGGAGCAGGATCACCTCCCTCAACCTGCTGGGAATGCTCTTCCTAATGCACTCCAGGATAGCATTGGACTTCTTGGCCACAAGTGCACACAGCTGACTCGTGGACAGCTTGTTGTGTGGGCAGATGAAAAATCATTTGAACCTAGTTGGTTAATACAATGCTTATTTTTCACAAGACATTGGCTCAAAACCCCTACTCACTTGGAAGCAATTGTTTGAGTATTGTAATAATTGGTGGCTGAAGTATACTGCGGCAGTTTATAAAGAAAGGGTACACTGAAAAAGGGAGTGCTTCCAGGCCAGGGGAAATCAGAAGGAAACCTAACCCTAGCTCTTCAAATCATCAAGCTCATGACCATAAATGAAGAATTCCCCTGAAGGGGACCAGGGGAATCATCCTCAGCTGAGGCCCTGGTTACATTATTCCTGGGGAATGAACAAGTAATTAAAAAAAAAAATTGTAAAGGAGTCCCTTATTTGGTACTGAATACATGCAGAAGAAAACTTAGCTTGGAACCAGTAAGTGTTGTGGATGTGAGAGGGAGGAAAGAGAACAGGCCTTTTTTTCTACAACTGTTAGCACTTAAATTAAGAAAACAGTGGGGGTCACATCAATTTTTCTATAAGCCTGAATGCCCAATTCTCTTGTTGAGGAGAGATTTGTTGGGAAAATTGAATAATCTAATAACTTTCCTGGACAGGGAAATACAAATTCAAATACCTGAATGAAAAGCCATTGAGACAAAGATTTGGAATCCGATGAGGTAGAAGAAATCTCAGAGGAGGTAGACAGTGCTGTAACTCCATTGGTATGAGCAACTCAGATGTCTGGATGATCNAGGCCCTGGTTACATTATTCCTGGGGAATGAACAAGTAATTAAAAAAAAAAATTGTAAAGGAGTCCCTTATTTGGTACTGAATACATGCAGAAGAAAACTTAGCTTGGAACCAGTAAGTGTTGTGGATGTGAGAGGGAGGAAAGAGAACAGGCCTTTTTTTCTACAACTGTTAGCACTTAAATTAAGAAAACAGTGGGGGTCACATCAATTTTTCTATAAGCCTGAATGCCCAATTCTCTTGTTGAGGAGAGATTTGTTGGGAAAATTGAATAATCTAATAACTTTCCTGGACAGGGAAATACAAATTCAAATACCTGAATGAAAAGCCATTGAGACAAAGATTTGGAATCCGATGAGGTAGAAGAAATCTCAGAGGAGGTAGACAGTGCTGTAACTCCATTGGTATGAGCAACTCAGATGTCTGGATGATCAAAGCTAGAGAGCTGTTCAATTTTGAATGGGAGAATCCAAACCCTGGGTGGAAGGTTCAGCTAACACGGACTCTGCTATCCCAGGGCTTCAAAACAACCCCACCATGTCTAGCAATCAACAGGCAAAAGAAAATGGAAAGCTGGGAAATCTGAGCAGAATTTTATTATTCTGCCAGCAACGAAGACTGAATGGAGTGCTTCAGTGCTACTATAAATCTGTTAAATTTCTTACACAATCTGGATATGGGATATCAAAGAAAATGCCACAAACAGGAAACAAGTAAAGCAGTAATATAACTTTTGTTTATGGTTTTGTTATGTTGCAAGGAAAAAGCAGCTAAAAACCTTGGGAAGCAGCCAAAAGGAAGCCATTTGTCGGACTCTGGAGCCAAGAACTGTACAAGATCTATGAGTCCTCTTAGCAGAATGCTAAAATACCAAATTGCCTTACTGGAGCAGGAGAGTGTTAAACCTAAGAGCGGACCCGGAACTGGAGCTATACACTGGGGGGAGCAGCATGGTATGAAAGTGAAGATAGGTGGATGGGTATGCAATAGTAACCTTGACCCAGGTAACAGAAGTCCAGGTTTTACTTAAGAACACATCAGCACAAAAAGCAGAATTAATGGCTTTGCACTTAGTTCTGGCAGAGGGTAAACATATGGATTGTTTATGGACAAATCCATAAACATATGGATTTAAAATATGGTTTTGGACTAATATATGCTCATGGAGCCATATGAAAGGAAAAAGGATTGTTACAGGCAAAAGAGTCTCCTATGAAGTATAAAAAAATTAATTATTTAACTACTATAGAGTGTAGAAAAGCCAAAAGAAGTGGCTGTAATGCACCTATGAAGCCCATCAACCAGTTTGGAAAGTCCCCAGTTAATACAGGGAATCGATTAGCTGACAAAACAGCTAAAGAGGTAGCTGAAAAATACCTAGCAAAAAGTTGAAATTCCTAGAACAAAAACCAAATTATAGTAATCAGGATGGGCAGTTAGGCCTATCATTGAAAGTTATGGAAAATCCCAGAAGCTGATTGGTAACTTCACGTGGGCAGGTAATTGTACCTCCGCAATTAAAGTATAAGAGAATAGAACAAAAACATCAGGAAATTCTTTGGGAAATAGAGAAATAGAATTGGAAAGTGGAACTGCACTCAAATATCTGCTTCCATCAGTAGGAATCCTGAGGTACAGCAGCTCACGTCTGTGGCCCAGGCTCTAAGGCTGGGATATGTTTGTAGAAATTATTCTCCTTTCTTAATGACACCTGGTCTCACCTAACAAACAATGAGACTTGGAGAGATATAGACTGTATGCAGGACATCGTAAAATCATTAGGACCCACAGCACAGGTAGGAAATAATGGAATTTGGACCACATGTTTGCCATTAGGAGAATCAAGAGGACAGTGGACATTAGGGGTACTAACATTATGTCCATTGTGGAAGGAGTCACCATTGGGAACCCAGCTATGGGGAGAAGCTAAACATGATGAAACTTGGAAACATCACAGTATGCAGACTATAGTGAGATGGACCTCAGATTCTATCTTTGCTCCTCAATTATCACCCTTTAGGAATAGACTAGCCATACACAATTCGACTCTACAAATGGAAACCTTAGCAAATGCAACTCACTTGGGATTTGCTGAAATAAATGAACAGTCGCAAGCCATAGCTAAAATGACCACACAAAATGGATTGGCTTTAGATCTATTGCTGTTATATGAAGTATGTACTTGCTTGGATTTAAACAACAATAATTGTTGTGTGCACATTCCAAATGTGACTGTTTAAGTAGATGATCAGATAGAAAGGATAACATTGCTGCATCTAGAAGAGAATTAAGGGCATGATTGGAAAGTAACTTGTTGAATAACATACTTAAAGGACTTGGATTTTCTCTGACTGGTTGGTGGGCCTCACTTTTGCAAAGTATAATTGTGATTATATTACTAATTGTGATTATGATACTTGCTCTAAGCTGCTGAAAAAACATTACTTCTCATGCAACACAAGGACCTTATATAACAGTAGTAAAAAAGCAAGATGGGGCTTATGAAGGCTTGAAGGGAAGACAAACTTCACAAGCCTCAAAGGGTAGGAAAGTTGCCAGGTGAAAAATCATTCGTACCTGGTGGGTTAATACAACGCTTATTCTTCAAAAATCACTGGCCTATGAAACTGCACAATACTTATTCCGTAGGAAGAAAAATGGAAAGCAACTAGCCTGGTTGTGCCAACTTTTTACCAGTTCACTGGGTGGTAAGGTATGACTTTGGGGTCAGTGACCACCGGGGACCACCAAAGAGATCCCGAAGAAAGAAGAACACAAGTGTAAAGGGGAGAGAACATAATATTAATGATTTTAGGGAAATTATTATCATATGTATGTTTATTCTGGGAAAAACAATGAATATTATGCAAAACCGGAGCTTTTTCTTTACTTTGCTTGCACAGTATTTCAGAGGATACAACCCTTTGTGCATATGGCTGAATAAAGAATGCTAGTTTCTTAATGCTGCAATGGTGTTAAGGAGTTTTTATTTTTACCGAGTTTTTATTTTTACCAAGTTTTGGTAAAAATTGTTCAGCAAGATCCCCAGCTCCTCCTCAGAGATACTTTCTAGAAGGTCAGCCCCCAGCCTGCAATGGTGCTTAGGGCTATTTCTCCCCAGGTGCAGGACCCTGCATTTGCCTTTGTTGAGTTTCAGAAGGTTCTTTTCTGCCAAACTCTCCAGCCTGCATAAGTTGAGAATTAAAGGAACTTTCCCTCCAGCAGAGATGAAAGTAAAGGGATCTTTCCCAGCAGAGATGTCTGTAAGGTTTGTAAATTGCACGAACAGCTGCGAAAACGTCACCACCTTCCTGGTGACCTTAGGCTGTAATACAATGGAAGAGGTCAGCTCTACAAAGGCACATGTGGCTCTACCCTTCAGATGGTTTTTAATATGTGACTACAGAGCTTATTTGTGTATCTTAGCAAATGTCACAGGTAACCCATGCATTTGTGCCATTAAAGGCTGATTTTGGTGAAGAATTTTAAAAGGAACTGTCTAGACCAAGGAGGGAGATAGATCAGATGGATCTGAACTGTGACCCAGAAGTTGTTCTTTTTTAGCCTGCAGATCTGAATGCCCTTTTTGATCCCAGGAGCAGGGGTGGCAATGAGTTACCACACCCTTTAAGTGGCTCACATGCAATATGGTAAAAAGCATGGTTACCAAATAAAGGATAGCTGAAACAATTGTGTTGATTATTTATCCATTGACTAGTGGTACGTATTGTTTATTGTGTCTTAAGTGTATGCATATACCTATGGGAGCATGTAAAAGTGTACTTTCTAGAACATACCCAATAATGATGACGGCTACTATCAATGCTAAATGATTCACAAATTTCATCAATATAAGGAACAGTAAGAGAGGTGCTACCATAACTGCAAGTGAAAAGATACAGTGGGACTTGCTGGTGTGGGAAAATCCCTTGAAATTGGAGAGAATGCAAGAGGACTTGTTTTTTTGATAAAAAATGAGGATCAAATGGTCTCATATTCAGATTGAGAAATTTATGCCTCAAAGGGGAGGATCATGAATGATTAATGATTTCAGGAAAAGATTTGCAGAGTAAATAATTGAGAACAACAAATACCATAAAGACTCAGATAAGTAGGAAACTGTGTCTGGCTGTATATCATAAATTTTACTCGAGCTAGCAAAATCAGCTAAATCCGTGTCCTTTAGATTAACGTAGCTCATTATTGCATGAAAACCACACTTCTAAATCTCAGGCTATCCACCTCCCACTGAAGTCCCTCACACACTGAACATAAGCAATAAATTTAAAATACATCCTACTTTTACATCAAAATAGGCAAAAGATCATAGAATCATAAAATGGTTTGGTTTGGAAGAGACTTTAAAAACCTTCTAGTTTCAATCTCCTTGTGATAGGCAAGGAGACCAGGTTCTTCAATGCCCCATCCAACATGGCCTTGAACACTTCCAGGGGTGGAGTATCCACAACTTCTACGGGTGACCTGTCCTTCTGTCTCATCACCTCCACAGTAAAGAATTTCTTCTATATATCCAACCTAAATTTTCCTTCTTTGAGTTCAATAGTTATTAAATAGGCATACAATTAGAAATTAGGAATGCTTGTACTTCTCTGTAATGAAAGTAGAAATTTGCAGTCTGGCTGTAGCTGGTGTCGTCAGTCCACCTCTGCACAAATATGAAATAAACAAATATCTCCTATGAGTTGGCTTCTTACACAACAGATAGAAGAACCCACATTAGGGACAATATTGTCAGTGAGTAAGCTGGAGGTGTTCACCAAGCTAGGAAGGGAACCTGTGGGGAAGGTTGGTGACATCCCAAACCATTTGGTGTCATGCTCAACAATGGGAGCTGGGATAAGAAGGAGAAAGCACAGGGTATTAGGAGTTAAGGTGCTTGTCTTCCTAAGCAACCTTTAAACATGACAAAGATTTAGTTTTGTAGAAATGGATAAATGTACACATGCCTGTCAATTTTAAGTACTGAAATACTTCCTCATTTTGCTTTGTGTGCACAGCTTTTGGTTTTAACTGTTAAACTGATGTTATTTAAATGCCCATTTCCTCACTTTTAACCTTTTTACTTTGTTCTTCACCTTCCTGTGACAGAGTGACCAAAGAAATGTGTGGGGCCCAGCTGCCCAACAGGGCTAGCCCATAACAGCTATGTAACTCCAGATTTGCCTGGTGGTAATTTGCAGCATTACCCAATGCAGAAAAATACAGAGAGCTAAACGCACACCAAATCCGGGGTGCAAAAGAAGCTTGCCTTCTCTAGTCCCGCCCCGTATTTCGATTCGCCGCCAGGAAAATCTGCATCTTGGGGGTAGGGTTACATGTAGCTGTGTCAATGTAGCTTGACATGCAGCTCTGTCAGTGTAGGGTTACATGTAGCTTTATGTCCTAGGAAGCNCGGGCGCTCTCGCGAGATCGGCGTTGGCGCCGTGACCTCCATGTGAGCGCGGCGGCGCTCCCCGGTAAACAGTGCCCGGGCCGGGCGATGGCTTCCGGCGCATCCTTGTAACCCTGCCCGCCGCTGGCCCGCCGCGACCCGCCGCGGTCCACGCTGCCTCGGCGGGGTCGGGGAACGCCGGGGCATCTGCTTCGCTCCCCTTTCCTCTCCCGCACCCCGCCGAGCGGGACGGGCGGCCCGGATTGCGGGCGGGAGGGTCGCGCCCGCTCCACGGGTTTGAAATTCCTGCCCCGTCGGGCCGAACAAAGAGCGGGGTACCGTCCGGACCGCTCCCCTGCACCTCCCACGCCGTGGGCGCTCACCCGCGGAGCGGACCCCGTTCCCACCCCCTACCTGTGTCTCCCCTCCTTTGCCCGCGGCCGGCCGAGCGGGCGGGCGGGCGCGCGCCATGTGGATCCAGGTCCGCACCATCGACGGCACAGAGACCCAGACCATTGACGACCTGAGCCGCCTCACCAAGATCGAGTGCCTGAGGGAGAAGATCGAGGAGACCTTCCGCGTGAGCCCCGACCGCCAGCGGCTCTTCTACCGGGGCAAGCAGGTGAGGCGGGAACTGCTCTTTCCAGGCAGACCCTCGGGGGTCTCGCCCGGCTCTTTGTGCGGCTCAGGGGTACCCGTCTCCACCCATGTGCCGTTCTATGAGCTCTCGCTTTTGTTTACTCCGGGGTCTGGGGGGAAGGGAGGGCAGCGGGGAGCCCGCCCTGATAAAATGCTCCGGGACCCCCGTTTTGCCCGATGAAGTAAAAACCCCAGGGAGTAAAAGCCCTCACCCCTCTTCGAGCCCTGGTGGGACCCCTTTGTGTGTTTGTTTTCCCACCTGAGCGGCGGGAGGCTCCTCCCTCGGCTCCCGCCTTCATCCTGCCCAAGTGACAGAGTAGCCGGAGGCATGCGGGGGGAAGGAGGGAGCTCCTCCGCTGTCCTCCGCCGAGCCGCAGCCCGGTCGGGGCGGAAAGCGGGCCGACCGCGAGCGGTTTCCAGGGAAAACGCCGCCCCGGGGTCCGCACGTGGCGGGGCGGGGAGAGGCGGCGGCGCGGGGTTAATTGGCGCGGGCAGAAGTTGTGGTGCCACGGTGTCCTCGACTTGTGAGTCCCAGCATGTCCCGGGCGGGACAAGGGCAGTCCAGCGAGGCGCTTCATCCCCACCGCGGGAAGCTGCTGTGGCTGGAAGCGTTCCGTGAGGTGGTACCTCCCCTCCCCTGGGGTGATGGAAAGATTTTTCTTGCGAATAGGTCGCCTCAGGCTGTAACTTCGCTGATGGGTGTAACCTTTGAAGCCGTTGCGTAAACTACGAGGTGTGCGCAGTGCTCGAGTAGTGAAAGTGAAGCGTAGCTATTATCTGACGCGGAAGGCAGTGAATATGTGGTACATTTCGGGGAAAGTGACTCAGAAGATGCATCTTCTTACAGCAGATGAGTGTTGAAGCGTTCACCTAAGCTGAGTAATGTAGGGCAGTGAGATTTCTGCCTCAAAAGAGATAAAGTGTGTATCTTTACAAAGACGAGAAAAAACCTTAAAATATATAGATTTAACTGTTAACCAGGAGACAAGCATTAGTGGCTAGATGCTAAGCCTAGATTTTGAACCAGTAGCAGAGGACTAGAGTTTTGTATTCTACAGATTGGTGACAGTGAGCACTTGTGAGGGCTGGTCTCTAAGGAACATTATATACAAATATGTGTTTTTCTGAAGGGGCCAAATCAAGAAACATCAGTCTTTGAGCTGTGTAACCTGCTTAGCTTTGTTCTGTGCTAGCGCACTTCTTTGGGTGGGACAAACCCGAAGTTTTTATCCCAAATTCTTTATCTGAGAAGCAGGGAGAATGAGCCTTTAATGAGTTGTGCTTTTCTGTGTAGGCTGACGGTGGCCAGGCCAATTAATGTGAACATTTTAGTTTTAACAGATGTCTTGCTTGAGAAAACGGGATAGTGAAATATTATAGCTGAGGTTGCGGACATGAGCAGCATTTGTGAGTTTGGTACTTAGTATCTTCAGTTTAGGACACAGTTGGGATTGTGTTAGAGAATTGGTTTTTATAGTTTCACTCCCCATAAATGTTAATTTTCTTGTAATTACCACAATTTTGAAGTTTCCTTCTTGATTATGGGTTGCTTTTCTGTTTCCATGGTGCTCATAAGAAAAAAGGTCAGAAAGGTTGCTCTTGCACAAGTAAAACTGGATGTTGAGAACATGAAATTAAATAACCTAATTATCTTCGGGCTGTGATAAAATAAAATAATATTTATTTTAATATTAAGAATAAAAAAAGGTCACTTTAGTTAAATGTGAGATGAACAGAAAGCAGTACCCTTAGCTGAAAACTTGAAGATTGTGATATGTGTTGTAAAAAATATTATCTAGGTGAAATCCTTTTGGTTTTTAATCTGGTTAGCACTCAGTATGGTTAAATCTGTGCAGTCTGCTAGTAGAGCTGTGATTGTGCTACTGAATACTGCTTACTCTAGTCTCTCTGGCAACATCTAGAAATTCTCGGATCTTGCAATTGGTGAGAAGCCTGGCTAAGTAATGTCCTCCTGAAAATGGGAGGTATATGAGGTTATAAGGATAGAAACCTAAGTGATTCATTATTTATGGGCTGAATTTCAACAGCATCATGTTCTTAGCTTGCAGTAGAGAACAATTTCAACTAAGATTTTTGAGAAGCCATTTTTTTGCAGTTTTTCGGAGTGTCTGTGTCCAGTTGATGTGCAGTAGTTGGCTGTTGTCTGATCTTCAAAGACAATTGCAAGAACTTAAGTGGTCAGTACTTTTCACATATGTTTCTAAGGGTTAAAATACCCTAGAACTACTGGAGGAAACCTAATGTTGTCATTAACGTAGTATTTTGTATTACTGTTGTGCTGGTGGCTTTTTCCTTGTAAAAAAAGAAAAAAAACCCAACACAACAGCACTCCAGCACTATATTGTTGAATAGGTTGGCATCTTTTCTTTTGCTGCCAGAAAGGCGGTACCATTCACATGTGACACTGAAGGTTGACGAAGATAGTATTACTCTATTACATGTACAGGATATCCTGTGCTCTCTGGGGCTCCATATTTCTGCAGAGCTGAATGACTCTACTAGCCACAGAAGTCAAGGCATATTCTAGATTGAGGTGAAACTTTCTCTGGAAGTTTTTTTAATTCTTAACTCTGCAGTTATCCAGAGAAGTCTGTTGAACATGGAAACCTGCAGTGATGTCTCTTGCTTTCCCTCTTGAAGATGGTGGATCATTATCTGGAAGAATTTTCCTGTAGGGCCACAAATACTTCCTTATGCTGGAATAAAACATATTTTAACCTTACCTCGCTACAGACTATTCACATCTAATATTTTTCTGTGTTATATGTTAACTCTGAGTAAACTCATTCTTAGAGAAATTCAGAAAAGCAAGATGACAATCTGATTTCCAACAGCATATTCTCTCTCCTAATTGGAAAGCATGTGAAGCTGTTCTTGAGAATAGAAATTCTCAGTTTATTCATGGAAGTGGAGGCAGTATCTTGGCATTTTGACCTACTAGAGCAGATTTTCTGTAGAACCAAGTTACAGTCATTGTGGGATTTCTAGTTTCTTTCAGTTACAATGCTGGAAAAATAGAGCAGTAAAAATACATGGAAGTTTAAATTTGAAAACATACCAGAGAGCTTAAGGTTTTCTGTGAGACTGCAAGAGTATTAATACTCTTAATTAAGTATGTTTTGTGTATAACTAAGCATGCACACTCTTGTATTTCAGCACTATCTACTGTTTGTGGAAGATAAGAACTAATGTCTTTTGTTGGCTTCTCTCTTCATCCCATCCCACCCTGTTGGAATTTGAATTCGGTGAAAATTTGTAAATGACTGCTGTTAAAAAACCCCATTATCTCAGTATCTTTTCCATAGTGCTTACCAAAGTAGGGGAAAAAAGACATTGGAGCCCAAAGGTTTCTTTGCCAATATATGTCGGAGTCAGTGACTGAAACGACTTCTGAAGTCATTCATCTTGTTGGTGAGGAAACCACTCCTAACCTGTTTCATGGGAGACTGAAGTCAGCAGGAGGAGGTGAGAATGTTGAAGCTATTTATTTACTTGAGGTGAAAATTGCTGCAAATCAGGCCTACTTCACTAGAAGAAATTCAGCTCTGCTTCTGTGCACGAAGAAGTATGGTAGTATGCATCGAGTTACTTAGCTGTGCAAGTTGAGTATTTGAAGCCTAGTTTGTCAGACTGACGCTGTAATGTCCAAGTATTTAGGGTTTTGTTTCTGTAAAATTTAACTGAAACAATAGAGGGGTAAGAGGAGTGGAGGAACTTTAGCTTCGCATGCTTGTGGTAAAGTAGCTTCCGTAAAACACACAGTTAAAAATCTGGCAATAGGGCATGCCTTTTTTATATGAGACCTCTAGCTTCTGGGTGACCTGGGCTGGCACATGAGTAGTGTGTGGAATCTCATGTAAGTTTAAGCTTCTAAACTTCAGGTATTTATACTGTATATTTAAGTCCTTAATGCTTACAACTTGGGTGAATTTCCCGAAGGCTAGAAAAGCAATACTTGTGAAGTCTTTCCCTCAGGAATGGGAGTGCTAAGCGTATTCATAGAACAATTGAGTTTCTTAACACAAACTCTTTCCAGCTTTATTTTGCTTGGAAAATTGTAAACATTTTCAGCTGAAGCTGTCCAAACCCCATCTGCTTCAGGCAGAAATCTGGAGTGAGAAATCTTCAGCTGGAGCAGTCAAGTTTTTTCTTTTAGAGAAACAGTTTGAAGAAACCCTATAAGGGAAGTAATTGCCATTCTTTGATTAAGCTGGTAACAAGTAGCTCTTTAGTGTGGATGAGAGTCATCTGGAGTCTCCAGGTCAGATATGATCAGGCATGCTTAAATTCCCAACATAGTGAATTCATGGTGTATACTCAAAACTTACCTGATTAGTAGGTTTGGTAGGCCTGTGAGTGAGTTTTTTATATGATTGCAGAGGTTTACTGACATCATATTCTTGTTAAATTGTTACTGTAAAGCTATTAATGCAATTTACCATTCTTGGATACGGTTGTCTTTATTTTTTGAAGTACTTAAATAAACTGGAGGCAAAGCAAAGCAGCATAGGTGAAAACATACTTTAAAGAATACTTTATACTGTTTTGTATGTATTATTTTAGTATTAGGGACCTGAAAGAGCATTATCTAACCTCTAAGAAATTGCAGCCAACTTTAGGGCTGTATTTTATGGCATGTATATTTACTCCCAGAATCACAGAATATGCTGAGTTGGAAGGGACCCAAAGGGATCGTTGAATCCAACTCTTCATCCTGCGCAGGACAGCTCCAAGAGTCACACTGCACACTTGAGAGTCATGTAATTTAGTTAGGATAGTTCAGTACATGTACTTTTTGAAATTACTCTGGAAGCTCTTAGAAAATTAGTATTTTTTTATATTATAAAGATCTCCACAAACCCTTAGATGCAGAATACACCTCATGCAAGGCCTACACTGACAACTAGATGATGAGGATTTTCCATGATAATACGTAATCAAACATTGACATTAATAATACAGATGGAAGTTTTGAGAGGATTCTCTTCTTTAAAAGCTAATAATTAAATCTCTCCACTTAATTATTTAACTGTAAAATTATGTAAAAATGTAGTTGGTTATTGGTTTGGGTTTTTTTGTGTGGTTTTTAGACTTTTGTTGTTGATTATGGAAGCTTGAGATAATAACCAGTTCTTCATTACAGGTGTCCTCACAAGCTGCAGATAGCCATTTGCTCTCACTAGCACCACTGTTACTGAACTTCAGTTGCCTTTGCTATAGAAGCCCCTACCATCACACAGGAGGTACTTGACCCTTCTCATCTAATCAGCGCAGGGATGGATGATTCTTTACATGCTGCTGAGGATATCTTTGCAGCTTTATATTTTGACATGCTTATTTTTAAAAATTTTTTAATGGCAGTATCGAATAATCCCAAAGAGCATTCAGAAGACACCATGAACTTTTATTTACTTAATTAGAAGGCTCCTTAGAATGAAAAAGGAAGAGAAACCTTGCTGCTCTAACTGCCAGCTATAAGTTAATGGGCAAGTGTTCCTTTAATGGGGTTTAGAGTTGCGTCCAAGAAGAAACTACCATATCTAAGTTAACAAATTTTTCTCTGTCTCGGTAACAAAGGAATAAATAATCTTCAAAACACAAACTGCTTTTTAAAAAGTTTAGCTTGGAAGAGGTGCAGGCTTGGACCCCCTGAAGTCATTAGCTGAGGCTGAACATATTTACCATGGTCTTCTGTTCAAGTCAAGAGGTCTTTTCTTGCAGCTCTTGACTTTCAGCTTTTTCTTTTTGTGTTGGTACTAATCTTGTACACCAAAATCTATTCTGGATTGTATTTATTTCAGACCAAAAGATGAAATATGTTGATGCTACCTATATACTCTGCAAATAGTTTTTTAGAAAAGGTGTAAAACTCTCTTGTTTATTGAAGAATGTAGGCTTTTGTTTTTAATTTTAGGTACAGAGCTTTAGGAAAAGTGTAAATGAGTTCTCAGAGAAAGCTAGTCTTGTTGATTGAGTATGAAGATGACTAATGTGCATTTATCATTATGTTTGTACCAGGATTGATGTATAATTGTAGACCATGTCAGCAACAAGATTCTGTAATTTGTTCCTATGTTGTGTGGCTTTTTATAGCATGCCAGACTTCCTCTTTGGGGGGTGAGTTGAACAAGCACAGTATATTTACACTGTGGTAAGATCAAACTCTTTGGTTGTAACTGAAGTTGTAGAAAAGCCTTTTTTAGAGTATGGAAGCTTTCATAGTCTTCTTACCTAGGAATTCTTTTTGCTGTGTGTTTTCTGTTGAGACTCTGGGAGTCTCTCTGAGACTATGATACCTACTTAAGATACAGTTAATTGATAGTAAGTAATTTGATACTATCCAGTGTTATGACTGCCTTTTTCCTTGTATCCAGAGCAGGTCCTTAGCTGTTGTATAACACACATAAACAGTCAAAAGGGAGCATATTCTCTGGTATAAAGACTAGTTTGTGTGGCCTTTTTCAGAGTTTCGGTGGCATCATATCTTCAAACGTTTTTGTAGGCTGCTTTGAAATGTGAGTCTTGTGGCAAAAAATTGACAGAATTGAGTCTAATTTGGACCATATTCTCCAGACATTAATAACTTATTTGGTTACGGTGTTACAAAATGTTGTGGTCTGTCTGTATTCTGTTTTGGAGGAATATGGATCTAGAGCCTGTCAGAGAACTTGATTGTCCAGATAATTCACCTACTCATGTGTCTCTCTAAAGAGAGAACAAAGGCAGAGCAATGCTTTTGTCTTTTTCGTTGTCTTTTTAATTGATGGGTAAATTCTTCTTGAAATGAGGGAATGATCTGTCATTTGCATCTGTTTTTTTAATAAGCCATGAAATCATAATCAGGACAAAAAGCATTAGTAAGACTAACCTAGGGTTTCTTTTTTTATTTCTGAGGGTGACCCATGGTTTCTTTGATATTTCTTTTCAAGCACAATCGAAGTTATTTCCTATTTAGGAAAGTAAGTCTGTATTATAGTTAGTCTTTGTGTAAGACTAGTCGCTTATAAAGCTATTTGTATTAGGATCTCTGCTAAAAATGCTGGCAGCAATAAGGATGGGAGAGTTAGGAGAAAACTTGCAGGAGTACCAGAATAAAACCAGTGTGAGCAGAGTGTGTTTATGACTGCAGAGTATATTTATGAAAACTTCAGTTAAATGTGAAGAGAGTATAGTCAAGCCCACGGTTCAGAACTGGTCTGCTGTAGACATGTGAGAAGGAGCCTGTAAACCTCATAGATGTGCAGTCTCTGCTTAGAGATGTTTGCCTTCTTATCCACTGGTTATAATGGATTGTTTGAGGCGTTTCATTGTTCAGGGCTGGAAATATCTTGGATGTTCAACACTTACTGATATATGTCTAAAAAACACCACTGGTGGCATCAAAACTGCCTCATATTTTAGAACATCCAAGAAGAATATGCGACGTTATAGTAGAATGATCACCAGACAAAATATTTTTTGATAGAGCAGACTGTATGGAACCTGTAACAAATACAGTCAAAACTACAGTTGCTTGAGGGAGGAAGTGGATCTCTTGGAGTTGCATACACTTGTAGACTTAATACAGGCTGTCTTCAAAGACAATAACTTTCTTATTCTACTAGATTCCCTCTTTATTTAGCGTTTGTCTCTTGCAGCTGAGACAACTGTCCTTCTGTGTGAAACAGCATCACTACACAGCTACTGCAAAAACCTGACCATGTGGCTACTACTCTGAATGTGGTTAATACATGTATTTATAGATACCTTAAGCATTCTTTTGAATACAATCCAGGTGGAGGTTATGGTTTTTCCATATGAAATTAAAAATACTGGTAGGTTCTCTTTCAGCTTTGAAAATGTAAGCAAACTGAGCACGCTCTGAGAGTGGCTGAAGTCCATAAACTAAGGGTCCGGTGTTGGGTAGTAAAGTTGGGTTATTGAGTTGTTTTTGTCCTGAGCTGATCCCATTGCCCAGAATTCATTGTTATGTGCTGAAAAGCTGATTTTGAGTTTTCAGTTACTAGGTGCTGGTTAGAGATATGTTTAAGTATTTCTGTGGAATTTAATTCCAGCGGCCTTCTTCGGGCAGGTACAGTTAGGTTTGGAAACCTAACTTTTGAAAATGGAAATACATGGAAAATACATGGAATTCTGGAAGCCCGCTTTGCTTGCTTTCAGTAAGTACCCAGCTGGAAGTTAGAGGTGCTTAATTTTTTCAGACTAATATCCTCTGGATGACTCCTAACAAACTCTTAACCAAGGTTTTTTACTGAACTTGAGCTTGAAGATCTTTACCCTTAGGCATTTCCTGTTAAATTTGCGAGGTGCATGTAATGCCTGTGGAGAGTAAGATTGATAGCACTTAACTTTTCATTATAGTTTTGTTTATTAAAGAGCTCATCTGCATTCTTTATCGTTTATTTCATCTGTATTGCTAGATACAGGCACATTTCTTGGAAAAGAAAACCTCAGAAGATGCTTAAAGGCACACTTTCATGGGTGGTTAAAGATCTGGACGGGCAAGTGGAATGGCTGGATTAAGGTCACCCGGCTCCTGGATCACACATTAAGGCATAAGAATTGTTATGTACTTTCTTGGGAGGTTTCTGTAAATGCTGTAGAAGCCATAAAGAGCTGTTCTTCTGCTGGGACTTGCAGTTAATGTGATAGTAATTGGTAAATAGGCAAATTTTTTTACCCAAGTAATGCAGTATCTTACCATATTCTGCATGATTATTCATGTTCATGTAAGTGCAGCTTCTGCATGCTTTTAAAGTAATTTGTGGCATGATGTTTCAATACAGTTCTTCTAACAGTCATAGTAGGTAGGTATCAATTCCAGTATTGCATTGCTGCAGCTGCTCGTGTGTAGTAGTGTAAGCACAGTGCTGTGTTACATTTAAGTATTTATGAAAACCTTCTCTAGGAATATTTTGAAATTGATAGTGTCTGTAACGCACGATGATGAAAATACATTTGAAAGATGTAATCTGTTTATCAACTTACATGTATTTAGAATGGTGATAGAGTGTTAGGTTCAGTAAAGCTGGTTGCTCTATAGTGTATTTTTATTCAGAATATGTTAATGAAGCCTTAAAGGCTTTTGAAGCATGCCAGTCTTTTAAGAGGAATTGAAACTGAAAGTGGAATCTACTGTTAAGGAAACAAATGGATCTTTTTCTTATGACAGTAGGATCAGAAGAGCTAGTAAAATTTCATAAATGAAATTGCCTGTTCAGTTATTTTTGCTCTAGTACATGTTCTAATCACCTATTAAGAAATCATAGCTGACTTGGAGGAGATTGAAATTGCTTGAGATTCTGCTGCCGCTGAGTTCCAGCCACGGCCAGTGGGCCAGGCCTGCTCTGGCTCAGCTTCGGGTGGAGCCGAGCCTGGCTCAGCTCTGGCTGTGAGCTGCCGAGCCATGCTGCTGGCACCGTGGAAAAATCACGTGTCTGAGAAGAGGGGCGGCCCTGCAGCCCTTGACAGAAAAGCAGGCCTGTGGCTGGGGCCAGGAAAAGCCATGCAGCCAGAGCGGCCAGTGCCTGGCAGAGATCATGGCCGTCTGCAGCCTGGGTGAGGTATTAACTGTTTCAGTGCGCAGATGAAACTTGCAGACATCAATCCTCTCTGGAGGATTCAGCATGGAGACACTGAGGTGTCAAGTGAAGGAGTCAAATCCCAGATGAGAGGAGAATGAGGAGATGCCTTAGTCTTGGGCCAATTCTCTTGTAAGGCTATGGTGAAGATATAATTGATACATCAGACTTATTTTCCCTTGTAACTCATGGAACACTTTGGAGGGATGTGGTGTTCTGGCCACAGCCCTGAGCAAAAGCACCAGTGTTGAAGCAAGCGGATGTTGAAGTAGCTGTGATGTAATGAGAAGCTCGAACAGAGAGAAATGAGAGAGATGAGAAACCTAGCCCCAGGGATGAGAGATGAAAACCTCTGTTCCCAGAGATAAGAGAACTTTTGTTTCTCTAGTAGAACAGCTCATCCTTAAAATTGCATCCCAAAAAGCTGAGCTGACCCGTGGTGGTAGTTGTGGGAAAACTACCAAACTGTGGGAGGGACGTCATGATTGCAGACTTCCCAGTGGCTGCTATTTGTGGAAATTAAAACCATGAGAGAACTGTTTCTTGTGGAAAAGTCTCTGTGGCATGGCAGGAGAGGCTCGTCTTCCTAAGTGAACTGAAGAAAGATTATTTTAGAAGTGGTAACCTGACTGAAAATACCAAATTTTGTCTCTTTACGTTGTCAGTAGGAAAAGAAAGAAGTGTTGGGGGGAGGTGAAGTGTTCTGAAAGTTTATTCTGTTTTCTTACTATTTTTCTTCTAGTTCTGTTAATAAAGTTTTCTTCATAAAGTTTTGAGCCTGCTTTTGCCCTTCTCCTAATTCTTATCTTGTAACAAAAAATGAATGAATAATTCTAGTGAGCGTACTGGTGTTAGGCCAGTGCTTAACCCAGCTCAGGGGTAAAATTGTCTGTTGTAATTCAAGAAAAAACATATAGTTCTGCTCTCCTGTGTGAAATGGATTTCTTTAAACACTTTTCCAACTTTGTTACTCCAAGGGTTTCACTGATAGAAATAATGCAAGGCATAGGTATACTTGCAGATTCATACATCAGTTCTTGCAAGTCAAAAAGGATGTGATTGATTCTACTGGTTGAGTTTCTGCGGTACTTTATTTTGTTTCTAGAAGCAGACAGGATTGCAGTGTATCAATGTGGTCTAAATTTATACAGTTGCTCATAATCAGGAACGTATTTCTTGCTCATACAGGAGGTCTTTCCCTATGACCTTGCCAGATATTACAACCTGCCTCGTATGAGTACTTAGAGTAATCTTACATCTGTTACTGTGCTTTGAGACTTAAGTGTGACCTCACTAGTCATAGAATAATCTAGTGTCATAAAATATTCCAGCAAAGAGTAAAAATGTTAAAAAAGAGGGAAAAAATCAAATCACATTGGCAAATCATAGAATCATAGAATGATGTGAGTTCAAATGGACTGTAAAGATCATCTTGTTCCGAATGCCCTGCCATGGGCAGAGACACCTTTCACAGACCAGATTGCTTAGAGCCCCATCCAACTTCTCCGTGAGCACTTCCAGGAATGTGGTGTGCACAGCTTCTTTGGGCAACCTGTTCCAGTGCCTCACCACCCTCACTGAAAAGAATCTGAACCTGTTCTCTTTCAGGTTTGAAGCCATTGCCTCTTGTTAGTATATGCCATTGTAAAAGTCTCCTCTATTTTTCTTGTAGGCTCCCTTTGGGAACTGGAAGCTTGCAATTAGGTGACCCTTAAGCCTTCTCTTCTCCAGGCTGAAAAATCTTGGTTTCCTCATAGGAGAGGTGCTCCATCTCCATCCCTTCAGTCATGTTTTTGGCCTCCTCTGGACTCACTCCAACAGGTCCATGTCCTTCCTTTGCTGGGACCCCAGAGCTGGATGCAGCACTGCAGGTGGGGTCTCACCAAGCAGAGCAGAGGGGCAGAATCCCCTCCCTGGCCCTGCTGCCCACACTGCTCTGGATGCAGCCCAGCACACGTTTGGCTCTCTGGACTGTGAGTGCCCATGGCTGGGTCATGTCCAGCCTCTCACCCACCAGCGCCCCCAAGTCCTTCTCAGCAGGGCTGCTCTGCTCTGTCCATCCCCTGCCTTTGTTGCTACCAGGAGATTGCCACTACCCAGGTGCAGCACCTTACACTTGATTTTATTACACCTCATGAGATTCACATGGACCCACTTCTCCAGCCTGTCCAGGTCCCTCTGGCCATCCCGTCCTTCAGGTGTGTTAACTGCACCACTCAGCTTGGTGTCATCTGCAAACTTGAGTTGAGAGTGCACTCAATCCCATCTTCTGCATGAATGAAGGTTAATTAAATAATGTTTGGACTTTGAGCCATTGACCACTACCCTCTGGATGCCACCTTCCAGCCACTTGTCTCAACCATTTAATAGTCTTAATTTTTTATAAATTTATTCTGTAAATTAGACAACTTTATAGTCATCAGTTTATTTGGCTGATCATTTAGTTCATGTTCTTCAAAGCTGACTTCACCAAATGACGGAGTATTTAGGGTTGGAAAGGACCTCTGGAGGTCATCTAGTCCAACTCATACCCGCCAAGGCAGGGCAACTTTGAACTGGTTAGTACAAATGAGTCCAGCTACGTTTTGAATGCCTGCAGAGAGGAGACTTCTCTTACTGTTGTGCAGGAATAGGTAGTCTGGGCGTGGTGATGTATGTGTGTTGTTAGGGAAGGCAGCTTCTTACTCAAGGCCTAACCTTGTTATGTCTTTGTTTCTGTGTATGTTAGATATAACCACTCCTGGACAGATTGCCTTTTATCTGTCTTTATTTTAAAGTTGGGGTTTTTTTACCTTTCATACTAATAGAGAGGACTTACTCATGGTTCAATAATATTACTTAATCTGCAATCATAACTGAAGAATAGATTGTGAAGACTAGACACAGAACATTTACCTAGCTATTGTAGATAATTCAGGGTTTTCAGATTTACATCTTTACTGAATTTAAAATGCAGTACCTGAAAGTATTTTTCTGTCAGCCCGTACAGGACTTGTCATGAGAGAGCAGGAACAAAGGCGGGAGAGCAAAGCTCTCATCTGCATGTTGCTTACATACCTTTGGTCTACCAGGAGTGTAGTTGTAATTTTTTTCTCCAGCAGAGTGACTTTCAGAAGATTTCCTCATACCACAGGGTTCTAGGAACTATGCTGTAATCTCTGCCATAGCCTGTACAGTCCAGTTGGAACAGAAAAATGGAGAAGTTATATGTCTCCAGTAACATCCAATTTATTCATTATTTCAGAATTGGATCTGTTTTGCAGATGTACTGCTGAACTTTTTAACCATTTTGCAGTCCAAGAAAAATCACTTGGGAGGGCTTAGTCTTAAATGTGGCCTGGAGTAGTGGTCAGAAGCAGTAGCAATGTGGATATCCCCTCCAGTGTGTTTTTGCAGTGTCGTTATTTGTCTTTGTTTTGCGTTTATTTCTACTTTGAATATAAGAGTACTGCTTTAAGCTTATTAACGATGAAAATGCTTGTGGAGTGAAAAGCCCCCGAGTCTGGATTGTAATAGGGCTGCAAGAACACTTCTATGCACTTTGTGAAAGACTTGTCATAAGTGTAACAACTTATGACATTGTGGGACAGAAAACGTTACTCACACAACTTGCTTCTCAGTATGAAGCACTAAGCCTAAAGTCCCAGGCATATGAGGTAGTGTTGGTAGTCACCTGGACAATCGCAGTTACTGGAGATTTCTGCTTTAAGACTTGCATTTCTTTAATAGTTGCAGCATGAAAATCTTCAGTATGGTTTTGTGTGCTGTGTGTTGAACTGGTTTGAAAAAGGGCAGCTAAGTAAGATACTTTCCTGTAGCTGTTGATCAGACAGCTGTCTCAGCTTCAACTGCTTTGACTCCAGCTATGAATGCTCCTGCTTACAGGTCCCAGGTGTGGGTACAGTTATCAGGTACATCAGTTATCAGCAGTATGGAGAATTAATTTTTTTTTGCAAGATTTTAAGTTCATGGAAGAACTGGTTCATTGCTTGACTGTCAGTTTCTATTCGTAACTATCCCCTGCCCTTTAGAGTTGTTTTGAAAAAGCAGAGGGGAGGGAGAAAGAAATGTGGATTCCAGTTTTGTCTCTCCTGAGATCATTTGAATGTTAGAGAAAACTATTAGTGAGAAAACTCCTTTTTTTTTTCTTTTCTGTTCCTTCTTGCCCCCTTTTTCTTGTATTGATACTGCCCATAAGCTTATGAAAGCTGTTCTGTTTGAAAAGATTTATGAAACATCAACTGGTGTTGAAAATAACATCTATTTTTGAAAAAAAGGGTAGATAATTTTTTTGTTGCTAGAATAGTTTAGAAAGACATGAGTATTTTAGTCAGGCATGTTTTTCTCCACTGCAGTGTGAAGTAAATTGCAAATAATTCTAATGTTGCTATTTCAAAGCAATGCTTTGTACTTTCAGGTGAATCAAATCTCTGCTCCAAAGATGCTTTAGGTCATTGAGGGTATTTAACTGAGCAAAGCAGCAGTACTGCTTTGTGTATTTCCTAGTGCACAACTTGTCGCTTTTTGGTGGTTCCTAGCTTAATTGTAGAGGAGACATCAGTCTGTAGAGATGTCTGTTTCTAGTTTCAAGCCTTCCAGTGATTTTCATTGAATGAAATTAAGGGCAGCAGTTATCTTGGGACTTTGTGTTTTCATATACTCAAGACATAGGTTTTTATTTATCAGTAAGGTATGGCTTGCCTCTTCTGGTCTGGGCAATTACTGTCTATAAAAAGAAGATTTAAAAACTACTTAGGTGCCTTAAGGTAGAGTTTTACAAGTACACATTTCTTTTTGACAGCTAGAAGATGGACACACTTTATTTGACTACAATGTTGGACTAAATGATATAGTTCAGCTTTTGATACGTTCTGATTCTGAAGCTCCTACCACTGCGTCTGTGACAGATCAGGACGGAGAAGTCAATCCCTGTACTGTTTCCAACTGCAAGAACAAAGTCAAAAAAACAAATAGTGGATCACCCAGTCAGCCATCTACATCATCTCGCTCATTTCTCATTGATCCTGGCATTGGATTGTACAAGGTATGTATAAACTCTAAAAACTTTCCTCACTCTTTCGGATTTAATTTTTTTTAGAAAGGTATTTTTTTATTGTATCAAAGAGTGTATCCTCATTGCTTTATTTTATGATTTAATTCTTCAATTTGGCTTAAATGAAATTCGCATAATTTAAACTGACCCTTGGAGACATGAGCATGTCCCTTGGACCAAGCCCACTTTTCAGGAGAGTTCTCAAGCTCTGACACGCTGTTCTTCAAAACACATTCTTGAAAAAGTTAGAGTAGCTGTGATACAAATACTTTCTTGTGGAAAAAGGAAGCTAATAAAGAAAATGTCTTAAAGTGTAGCTTTTGCCCTTCTTTTTTCTTCAAGCTTGCCAAATAATTGTTTTAGTACTAATGTTTCACTGCTGCACTAGAACTAGATAAATTGTGGAAATACACAATTTCTTTAAGCTATGTGTTGCACAGTGATACCTTTTTTAATGCAGGTTTTTTAGGAATTGCATACCTACTATTCGTATACTTTTGTACCTTGTTGCATTTTTCAGTGTTGTCATGAAGGATTACGTCAGAGTACCAGAAGTTTAATTTAAACAGAAAAGGGGCAGTTTCCAGATTGCTAGCTTACTGAATGTTTATATATGAATGTGTGAAGAATATATATATATGAAGATACCTATGTATATCCATCTGTATGGAATGATAGTATTTCACCTCCTCTTTAGGTGTTTCTCTTAGATAAGACATAGCCATAACAGTAATTATTTGGCTGGAAGATGTCCACTATTACAGAGAAGGAAAAGAGGGTTGAGGTTGCTGTAAATTAGAAGACTTGCTAGAGTGTTGCATTAAGTCCTTTAAGAATTGACAAATCTGACTGAGAAAACCATGAGCTGGGCCTCTGTCTGGCTTACCTTGCACCTGACTCAAGCAAGGTCTAAGGATAGAGCGATGTCAGGAGTGAAGCAGAGGCCGTGTGATGTCTAGAGTGAAGCAGAGGCCACATAGCCCTGGGTTGTTTCAGTGGGGTACAGAGGAGCACCTGCACCAGCCGTTAGCATCAGTCCCCCTCCACCATGTGTAACAAGCCTTGCTAAAAGTCTGTTTCCTTTATGGAGATAAGGATGTGCACAAAGGCTATCGGGCAGAGCGGTTAGAGAGCCTTTACTGCCACCTCAGCAGATGGACCAAAGTGCTTATTTTGCCTTTTGTATCAACTGTAAATTCTGACCAGAAGTTACTTAGATCTTCTTTATTAAGTCCTTTTTTGCATGGTAATTTTCACATACCTAGGAATGCGGATGAAAAGAGAACATGTCTGTGTAACACCACAGTCATCACAATTCCACCTGTAATATGGAATTGTTCCGTTTGCACAGGACCAAAAATTATGATATAGAAGGGGTATTTTTGGGACAAAAGAAAGAGGGGGGGGAAACACCTCTGCTTGCTTAGATAGATTGATGGACATTGTCTCTCCTCCTCCCCTGAAGGGGCACATTTGGGTGGGCTTTGTACCTCCTAGTTGCATTGGAGCAGGCCCAGGAATATTTATTCACACACATACACGTGAATATTGATTAAGCTTTGAGAATATTTATTATTATAGCTGAATATGTATTAATATATATGGTTGTTTATTAGTGTATATGATTATTTATTAACATATATGAATATAGGTATTTATAGTGCTAACAAATCTCTGTTACTATTACCTTCTGTCATGACACATATTAACATTCTGTGGTTAGTGCATTGCTCACTGGCAATCCTGAACCCACCTGCTGTTGCTTCAGTAAACTGCACTATTGGTGAATCTGGATTGTGGGTGTTACTGAACACAGCCAGACTTAGTGCTGAATTAATCAGAAATCAAGGTCAGTGGCACCCAGACCTCTGATCTCTGAAGACCAGCTGGAACACCAGGGGATTCATTCTTTGCCAAATTTCTGTAGCCTTAATGCAACAGAGGTTGCCATGTGTCTACAAGGTGATTTCAGTTAGAGCTCTGTTTAATCTCTGAGGAATCAGGAAGTCACAAAATCAGTAGCTTGATTATGGAGACACAAGCTTGTGTGCTTCCTTTTTCTTTTATGTTCATTTATTACAATGCGAAGAACTTCAGTTCTGAAGCTTCACAATTGATCAATAAATATAAAAGGTAATATGAGAAATGATGGGGAGATGGGAGAACACATGAGATAGGCTGATCTGAGGAAAAGAGTACTAAAGTGCTTATTTTTCAAGAATGTTAGATTTCAGTATGCTAAATATCAAGTAGTCTCTTAGTTGTTTTGTTCAGTGTTGAATCAGAAAATAGAACAGAGAATGGTGATATTGGCAAGCATACTCAAGGAAACCTATTTTGTCAAGTGAAGTAAAATTTTTGTGATGTCTCATTCCAGAGACCTTCATTACTTGTGAAGTGATTACTTTTTTTCAGTCAACAATGTGTTTTCAATATATCTTGAGAAAAATTAAGGGTATAGTAATTTCACTGTTTGCTATTTATAGATAACAGTATGAATGTAGACAGAGGATTTCTATTTACAATATTTGAAAACTTTGAAGAATGTTTTTTTATCTGGTATTGTAGTTCAAAGGTTGTAAACTTATTTAATAGAAGTTGGTAAAAATGTCCTTGGGCCTAATAAACTAAGGAACATTAGGTGGCTAAATAGGTGGATATATTCAGTGATTTTGCGTTTCATTGTCAAATAAGGAATAGTTTACTTACTGGAAGAAATGTTTTGTTATGACTTATTCTGTCTGAGCAAAGTCCTGTGCCTCATTGGGTCTTCATCCAGAGCTATACTCAACAAGATACCTGTAACTTTACTCTATGCTATGGAGTGTCTGAACCTCTGTGCCCTGCTCTCTCTTTCTGATTTCCTTCCTTTCAGAAAGAAAGTCAGTATGGAACTTGAAATTAAAAAATTATGAAAAAATAATCGTAGAGTTGATATTGTAAATAAAAGTTAATAATAATTAAATTATTGTTAGGTGGTTGGAACAATGATTTAAACAGAGTTCCTCTCTGTTTAAATTGTATATAATGTAAATTGTATATTGTCATTGTATATTATGTAGTCAGAATGTTTTAGCTTGTTTTATATCGCAGTTATACCTGACATCTGATACAGTTTCATGGGCTCTAGAGGACTAGTAGTGGATGGATTTATGTGCAACTCTTGTTCTTGTTGCTAAGAATTTAGTGGTGTCTGGTCTAAAACTGGGAGGCCATGCCAAGGTGGACTTGGCATGAGTGAACAATACTACCTTGGCTAAGCAATAGCCAAAAAGAGGAATAACAGGATGAGTTGCAAGAGAGCAGTTACAGTAACAGTGGTTTGGGCATACAGGAATGTTAGAAAAAACAAAGCTCATTCAGAAGCATGTATATGTTTCATTTTCTGATTCTCACATGGTCAATTTTTCATTCAAAAAACACTGACTGCAGTAAAAACATTTTAGCCAAGAACACTAGCTTGGAATAAAAACCACACAAATGGAATCTGTAATTAAAAGCAGTGTTTGTTTAATACTGTTCACAAATATAGTTCTTAAACCAAACACCACTCACACAAAATAGTTGTATTATGCTCCTCAGAAGTCCGTGATAATAATTATTTGCTCTTACTCTTTGCAAGTGTTGGAAGTATGTTGTGTAATTATTCACATCAAATTACAAAAGCATGTATTATAGAGGAATGATTAAGGGAGTTTGATTGATGTATTGTTTTATTATGATTTTTAAAAATTTTTGTTGTTCTGGGTCTGGATATGATGGATTTTGGCTAATATGGCTTCTTTGGCGCTTCCGTAACTTGTTGCAAGAAGTAGCAACAGATGGGGAATCCTTAGAAGCTTGTATCTCATTCAGCTGTATTTTGGAGAAGAGGAAGTAAAGCACCACACTGAGCTGCAACTAGTTCAAACATGTAAGATTGCACAGGAAACTTCATGAAGGTTTCTTCTAGAAGTACCAGAATTCACTGTTTGTATTTTAAATAGATTGATAGATTGAAAATAAGGCTGTCCTTCTCTGATTTGTTTATCATGTGGCTGAAACTGTCATCCTGGTAATAAGCTGTACTTTGAATACTGTAGATTCTAAGAAAGCAAAAATAAGAATACACATTGGTATTTTACATATGCAGAAGAACAAAAACATTAAGTTTGGGAAGTTATCTGAAGAAGAGGAATGGCAAGAGTAAAACAGGAAGTATCCCTTTAATGGGTTAAACTTGTTAGCTCAAACTGCTGCCAGTTATGCCTTCAGATACTGAAGGATTGCTCCACTCTAAATACTAAAACTTACTGAGTTTTGCTCCTGTGAAAATACAGTAAGTTTATTCATATCTTAGAAATTAGCCTTCTGAGTGTGTGAGAGTAAGTACCTGTCTGGCACAATGTTAGTACGTGAAAAAGACTGTAGCTTAAACCATATATGAATTTATGTGTATGCATATCTGCATGTGTCTCATATTGATAATTAAAGACTTTTTATCTGCAATAGTTCTGTTGTAATAATTTTTTTTTATAGTTGGTGTACTGTTGGAAGTGGTTTTTAAATCTTTTCTTTCAGTATTCTCTGTATTATTAAAGAATATCTGTTTATTATCTGAAGACCTGAGAAAATACAGCATGATTTAGAATAGTGAAATAGTTTGGTTGCTTAAAACAATAATACTGTGAGTACAGAAGGGAGAAATTCTGGAGATGAGTTTCATTTCTTACAGTCATAACCTTTTGGCTGACTGTGGTGGCAACCTTGTTAGATTTTTTTCCTATCTGTTCTTGAGTCTTTAATGATTAAAAAAATCTTGCAGGACAGAAGGGTAGAAAACTAAATAATAATTCCAGGTTGGAGACTCAGGAAGGTCTGTAAACCCTTTGGTTTTGAGCTAGTATTTTAATACTGTGTGTGCTTTTCATAGCCATAAAGAACAGTTGGTGAAACAAGAGGAAAGGATAATGAAAGAGCTCAAGCTAATTTCCAGATTTGAAGGGGAAAAAAGTTAGTTTTGTTTTTTTAAGTTGCATATAAATTATATTCATATTAGATTTTAATGAAGGAAGAGTAATAAAATACTGAAAGTGCAAATAAAAGTATTTATGACTGCATATTACTTGAAATTGCAAGTTGCTTGAAATTGAAATAGTTGTTATCAGTGATTGTTTTACTGATAACAAAGTTAAGCAGTTGCCCAGTAAGTTGTCTTACTTATTTTCTTCTTAATTGTTGTTTCATAAAATAAGCAGAAATTCATTGTTGCATTTTCATTTTAGATAAATGAATTGGTGGATGCCCGTGATATCAACATTGGAGCCTGGTTTGAAGCTCATATAGAAAATGTTACTCGAGCAACAAAGGGACATAAGAATGGTAAAGCTCAAGGGAAGAGTGGTAACACTTACAAAAGGACTAATGGAAGCTTAAATCAAGATCATTCTAGAGAAAATGCAAATAATTTGGACAGTATACCTTCCACATCTTATTCAGACTGTATGGACACTGATGAAGAAGCTATTTATCATATCAAGTACGATGAGTAAGTGCTCCTGATACTATTTTGAGGACATCACATATTATTATTTGGTTTGTATAAACCAAGAATTTCTTGAAGAAGTTTGGAATCAAAGAGAGCAAGTTCAATATTGCAACCAAGAAAAAAAAACCTAAAAAATTTATAACACCTTTCAGTTGGATATAGCAAATCCATTGGCAGTAATGATGTTTTTCATGTCTAAATATTCGTGAAGTATATATCTTCTCCTTATAAGAATATCCTTTCTACATAAGAATATACATCCTTTCTACATAAGAAAACACATATCCAAATTTTTTACTGTTTGTCTTTTCAAGTAAGGGTTTTTTAAAATTTTTTAAAGATTATTTCTTGTGTACATGGAATTCTTCTAAATGGAGCTGAAGGAGGGCTCTCATTGAAACCAATTTTTGTTACTTAATTTGGATTTATTGTATTCCAAATAGAGTAATTGTGCACAAAATTTCAGATCTGTACTTATAGTAGAGATTTGTTATTGAGAACTTCATGACTGAAGGCTCAAAACTGATCCTGAACTGGAGAGAGGGCATTAAGGGTGGGGTTTTTTCAAGTTAGTTTGGGGTTTTTTTGTCCCTTCTCTAGTCATAACAAATTCCAGAGCCTGCAATGTGTGGGTGGGAAACCTTGAGTTTGAAAGGATTTTGTATTTATGACCAGGCTTTGCACCACTTCTTTTGCTTGAGAAATTGTTGTGAAATTTTTTTGGTAATAATGTGTTAAAGCAGTAAGTTAAGCTTCTAAACAAATAAAATTTTAAATTAGTTGAGTATTTTTAATTTTTGATACTGAGATTAGTAAAAATGCAGTAGTTTGCGGAATGTAAGATTGAGGTAGAAGGATGCAAATTATATTAAATATTAACTAAATGTAGATTTCCAAAACACTTTTTTACAGTAGCTATTTCTGCTTTGCATATTTTAGTATGTAACACCGCGTCTGAGTTACAGAGAGCACTTTTTGTTCACAGTACTAGTAATAGATACAACATAATGCACTTTTTTGGCTCTGTGCTAAGTTTGGATTCCATATCTGCAACTTTAAGCATTTTACTTAAAATCTTAGAGAATTTAAATGGTGGAAGTAGAAATGTAAATACTTCCATGAACATTGCAAAAGATATTTGAAAATAACATAGTCAGGTATTATGATGAAAACGAAAATATTTTTCCTTAAAATTAATGTCTCTGCTGTTATGATTTCAAAGACCTGTCTTTAATAGTATCTGATTTTACATTACTGTGGATATATGTAAGTTAGCAATGGGCAAAATTTTCTGAGAGAGAGTTTGTAACTATTGCAGTGAAATTACGGGGTTTTTTTGTAGATGCTGTTATTTTTTATGAATTGGAAGTACAGAAGTAGGAAAAGTTTCACAACAGTTCTGATTTTTCTTTGGTATAGTTTTACTCAACTAAAAGATTGACCTCTGTTTATGTGTACTTGCCTTTCAGCAGGTGGAGACAGTCTTTACTCCTAAAAAGTGGTTATGTATAGCAGCTGTATACACTTAGCCAACAAAATTAAGTAAGGCACAGAAGCCTTACTTAGTATTGTGGCAAGATCATTACAGTTAAGCTGTTCAGTCCAAGATATTGGAAGTTAAAGCATTTGGAAAGCAAAATTATTGGAAGGTGCAACTTGTACATTTATGAGTGATAAAGTTTTTGGTGGATGTTCCTGATACAATTCTTTTGGGGGTCTCACTTTTTTCCTTTTAACATTATCCAACATGCACATTCCTATTGTAACTACATTTGTGCTTCTACCACTTTGTTGTCTTACATTAGTGTTTACCTCTGATGTCTGTAGACAATGCTTGTACTCTGCCACCTCTTTTCTTGATGTGGATAAGTAGGAAGATGATGGTGTGCTTTCTCACACAGTTGTTTGTTCTCTGGTAGAGAAATAGATTAATTTACCTCTTCACTCCTGTTCTTCAAGCTTCATATATTTCTGTGAGTACTATACCCTGCACAGTTATTTGTGCATGGGTGTTTTGTTTTTAAGATTTGGATTAAGCATTTTGCTGCCAGATGTACTTGGCATTTTCTAGTCTATTCTTGCGGTATTGTTTTGAAGAAACTCTTCTCCCTTTTATCTCTGATAAATGATGGCTCTCATGGGTGACATAGTTTCAGCTCCATCTTTCCTACAGCAGTTATTCTTACATGACACGAAACCACTCTCCATTATCTGAAACAGAGTAAAAATTACTTAAAAATGGAAGGCATAAACCTGGGGCCAGTAAAGCCATCAAAATTACTTTGATATGTTGGAAGGACTATGTGTCAGAGGTGGGCACAGGTGCGCAACTTCTCAAATCACAACCAATACTTTTCTGTCTGTTACATCCTTCCAGTTTGAAAAAAAAAATCACCCAAAGGTTACAGTTGTGGGATAGGTCTCTTGTAATGCGTGGAATTGGTCTGCTCTACGCCCTAGATTAGTATGTTCTCCTATAGCAGTTTTCCTTAAATGATGAAGCAGGACTTGTTCTTTTATTAAGTGAGAAAGCTGGCTTTAGCAGTGGTGCTGCTAGATTTACATATCACAAGTCCTATACAAAACCTAAATGCTTTGATATGCAGTTTTAGATTTCATAAAAAGTGTTCTTCCTCTGAGGGGCTCATTTGTTCATTTGTTCCTCTTTCTGTTTCTTGTTTAAATAGTGTAGTATATGTGAATGTGACAGTTCTTTCTCAAAGAGTACAGTTAAGGGAAATTACTCTTTCTGGGCAAGAATTAATTATAGTAATCTCAAAGGGGTAACTAACTTCTGACTAAACAGAGCTGTCCTACCAGCTGTGACAGCCGCAGATAGGAGGTACTACATATTCCTCTGTGATTTTGTAGGTAACAGCACTGGTTGAGTTGTTTCTGTAGTGATTTTCTCCCACCTCTTCCACCACCATGCCCCACCCCAGCTATGTGTCTAGTATTTAACTGAATTGCTGCAATGGTTATAAGGCCCACATTTTTCTGCAGAGAGAAAACCTGGGGCCATTGGGAGGAACAGAACTCAGTTTCAATTAAACTGGAGTCTTGATAATTGCAAAGGTTTAAAAGACTTGTAATTTTTTGAGAGCCCTAATTTCACCCAAGAAGAAGAGACCAAAATACCAGTTTTACCAATGCCGGCCTTCAGGCAGTATCAAATTTCTTGGCATCCATTTGTGCCTATGTAACTTCTGCATGACAGTCCATCTGCTTTCAATTTCTGAAAGCAGGTTTTTCCTTGGTGGCAGCAGTTTGAAGGTGTGCTCCTGTTTTTTGTCAGTGTATCTTCCTCCCCTTAGACTTTATTCCCTGTATTTCCATTTCACATTTGCATTTGTGGGTATCACAAGGAGCCATTAAACACTTTGAAGTCAAGGATGTGCAGTCAGGTTTTATGCAATACTATCATACATTTCTTTCTTCTTATCCTAGCAACTGACTTAAAATACAGAAGAAATGGACCTTTCTTGAACCTAAGAAAGCCGAATCCTGATTTAAAAGTTATTAGGAATCCAACACATGCTGAGATTCTGAAGTTAACTGAGAAAACTGTAGGTGATCTTCACCACAATTTGCTTAAGAATCACTTCCAAATCAGAAACAGGACATTTCATTAGCTGAGTGGCACCATAAGGACATGCTGCATCATATCAGCGTTTGCCTTTTCCTCTTACCTTCCTGTATTTAATATTTGTTACTGGTGTAGGACTGGTTACAGCATACTTCTTCTCAGGGAGAAAGTTCTCATTCTGCAAGTATTAGCTTCTTGATCGTTAGCTCCCCAAAGCAACAGGAAGACTTAGGGATTTACCCCAAGTAATTGGATTACAATCAAGTAATGTCTTTTCCTTTCTTTTCTTGTTTCAGTCATTTGTAATAAAGTCTTTCCTTTTAAGAAGGCTCTCAGCAGAAGCCACAGGGAGGCTGGATGTTTCTGCAGCATGAGAAATTTCAGTATGACAACTTACATGCAAGTACAGATTAAGTATGGCTCAAGTGTAGGTAACTTTTTTCAAGGCCATTGTTTTAGCTGATGCTACTCCCTTCAGGTATTATAACAGTCAGAGAGTTTTATTTTAAACCGTGAAGTAATATCTGCGTCGTTTGCCATAAAGTACGCTGTGGTTATTTCTTCTAGGGAACTAATTGCTTCTGTTTACTTCATGCTTAATGTAAACTGTGACACACACACACACATATATTAAGAAAATTAGGATTTCACTGTGTTGCCACAGAGGTTAAAAAAGTATAGTCATCCTGTGTGGCTATTAAAGCAATATGCAAGACACAGTTTTAGAGCTGGAGAGCACAGACTGTTCTGAGGTGATGAGGAGAAAAGTTTTAAGTACTGCCTGGTCAAAAAAACCCACTTTCTACTTGAAAGTGTCATCCACAGCTGAAGAGATAGTCAAGAGAATAATAGTATTAAACTTACTCTTACTTTCTCAAGGAATGGTTTGAAGATTAGACTTGCTTAACAGGTCTATTTTCTGAATGTTTTTAATATGAAATTTTCAGATATAGGTAGTAGGCTGGGATTGAATAGATTGTATCTGAGAATTCAAATAGATCACACTACTGATAAATTGATTTTTGGAGACCAAAAGACATTATGGGCTGCTCTCTTCTTTCTTATACTTTGCTTTCTAGCTGTGTACATCTGATAGTGAAGTTGCATTGAATTTTGTGGTTATGTACTGTATGGACTGTACAATGAAGTGCTCTTGTTTCCTAATATGTCTAAAAACTAGTGTTTACTAGGTGAATGTTAGTGGATTTTGTCATTCATCAGTCAAATAAATTTGCCCAGTGGGGCTGGATATAGGAAAGATTCTCTGCTTCTTTGAGAGGTAGCTGCTTTGTGCAGCATTAGTGATCGTGCATGATGCAAACAGTTCTGTCTTCTGTAAGAAATGCCAAAATACATTCCTTTGCATGCTATGTGTTTCTCAATTAACCTTTGTAAATGTTTAACTGAGTTATTTGACTTTTCTTTATATGCATCAAACACAGGAGAGTGTAAATCAGGAGTATGCATGCTGTCAGATTCCAGGTTCTAGTTTCAGACACTGAACTGAGGAGAGGGATTCCTTTTGAAGGACATGAATTTAATGGCTAGAAACATGACAAAATTATGGGACTATAGACTGTAGTTTTATTATAGCACTTACTTCCATTTGTTTATGTTGGAGAGTTTAGAATTTCAGAAGAGGAAGAGGAATGAAAGCTATGTTGTCTGCTAAGTAGAGTGTTAAGACAATCTGTTCCTAAGGGTAACACATGTTTTTTCTGACCTTATGTCAGTCACAAACCTTGTTTATGATTAGTCTGAGTGACTACTTGGAACACCTTTCCTAGCTATGTAATTTTGTTTTCCAGTTCCTAATATCAGTGATTAGTTTGTTTACTCATTCAAAATTTTTACCTCATGTAGATAACTAAGCAATGCTAAAGTAGTAAAAGAGCTGCTATGTCATGTATTTTTTCCATATATCCTCACTAGAAACTGTGCCACCAGAATAGTTCAGACTTGAAAGTAGTTTATGGGAGCAGCTGCACACTGCTGCTCTTCATTGTAAGAAGTCTGTTACTTGTAAGATTATTTGTCCCATTTGCGTTGGGTTTCTGACTGCATATTGTCAGTATTTGTGTGTATTATAGTCAGGATTTTGACAACAGGCGTTAACTGTAAGAGTTTGATTTCTAACGATGTAGACATCTAGTACAAACTGAAAAGAACATGGTTTGAGGAGACAGTCTAGGTGTTTCTTATGTCTCTCTAGAAAGGACTTGAGCTAAGGGAGCGAAGCTTTGCTGTCCTAGTAGGTGTTTGAGACAACAACTAAAATAATAACAGTTAAACTTTTTTTTTTTGTTTAAAACTGATTCTTAGCTGAAAAAAATGGTGTGGTCAGTGAGAATAAGATTGAATTTTACTACTTATTAATTTATCTTGTATTAGCTTTAAGTGTTCTCCTTGCACTCCTGAGGAAAGTTTTTTCAAAAAATGCATGACTTGTCATGCATGACTTGTCTCCTTTCTAGTGAAGTAAACCTGGTTTTCACTATATTCACATTACTTAAATTCATAATACAATAGTATTGTATTAAAAATTGAGCTTTCTGCATATTTCTTACTCTTCTGAACTTCTGTTTTAATACTCTTATTTCCAGGTTGTCTCCCTTCAGGGTATCCATGTTGCCCACACAGCACAGTTGTGTAAGACTAGAAGTTACTTTTCCTTGAAACTCAGAATTAAAGTAATTAGAAAAGTAAGATGGTTCTCTTCAGGCTATTAATACAGTTTCTCAGTGTTTAAGCTGCTTAATTCTGTTATTCATTGTTAGGTAAGGTTCTCAAAATCTTTACGTTCCATGTGACTGATTTTTATCTTTATTGACACTCAGTATGCCTTCCAGTCTGTCTTTTGAAATCTATTACTTGTTTTCCTTGTAATAATGAATTATCAGACCTACTGCTTTTTTGGAAGTGCACAGCTCTGCTATCCCAGTGATTTTTTTTTTTCCCATTCATGATTGTGGCTTACATGGTCTTCCAATGTAGTCTTTTTGAAATACTCTGTTGACTTTCTCAAATACTACAGCAAAACTGGGCTGATTATTTCCTCAGGTTATAAGGGGTTGGGGTGGTAGGAATCTAGTTTTCATTCAGTTCTACCTTCTTAGTTAGATTTACCTCTTCCAAGAGTTCATTGCTTTCTGTTTCTTTTTTTTGTTTGTTTTTGCCTTTCTATTCCTTCATTCTGGGGTTGGAATGAATCTTTTCTGAATTTTTTGACTGAGAAAATAAATCATACTTTCATTTTATTACCATTGGAAAATAATCTTAAAAATTGTGCATCTGCACTAATGTTCCTCACATACTAGTATGGAGAGTGGATGGGGAGGTCTTTACTTTTTGTTCCCAGAATTTTATCTTTCCAGTTCTAGTTGTTCTGTTAACAGCTGGGAAAAGTGTTAGGGGGCATATTGCAAGGTCTCAGTAAATTGAGCAGGCTTGGGTTTATTCTGACAAGGACCTGCTATATGTCCTAGCATCTGAGTGTTTTAGGAGCCACAGCCAACCATCTGACCATAGCCAAGAAATACTGGAATATTTACTTCATGAATAATTCTTTGCTATGGAGACCGTTTACACAGATAGGAAATCCCAAGAAATCCTTGCTATGCTAGTGTTAGAGATACTACAGGGAAGAATTAAATTAGAGGTAAATAGAGATATCCTATGGGCAATATTCATTAACCTCTTATGATTATGCTTACTGGTATAGCTCCTTTTTTCAGTGTTAGTTGCCAAATGGCCTAAAAACATGGAAAACCAAGAAACTATCCACTGCTTTTTTAAATGTAAAAGTTTAATTGTACCATATAATCTTCATTTCGACTGTACCATATTTATGCTAGTCTAATTAAAACATTTCTGTGAAAATGTTTTTTTTTTCTCTTGAGTGTGATCTTAGTATTTTAAAAGTAACTCAATAAATGAGAAAACACTTGCAGCATATGTTCATGTCTCACAGTAGTCCTTTATTAGAACTTCCCAAAATGGGCAAGAATTAATTTTCACTTAATTCTTGAGGTTAAAATACCATATTTATTCTCTTTATATTTTGGTTTATCTACGTAAGTCCACATATTCATATCTTGTGATTCTATGCTTAAATATTATTCATGCGTATTTAAGAGATTACATTTTAAATTAATGTGTGATTTTTACAAATGGCATGTTAAACTTTAGGAAAATTCATGTGAGGTAGTAGAATTTTCTAATGTGAGCGTAATTTTTTTCCGTATTTAACAAAATTGTGGCATTAGACATATCTGAGGGCACAAGTTTACAGTGAAAATACTTAATAGCATAATAATGAATAGTGGTACTGAGCTTAACATACAGAGTTTAAATCTGCAATTTGTAGCCTAACTCAAAAATTGTGACAAATACTGCTTCTGCTGTTCTGCCTGAGGTATCAGTTATGGACTAATGTGCGGGGTTAAATATCTACTAGTGTTCACCAGCAACCGTGAAAATATTTCTCTGTGTGAAGGCATAGCAGTAAAAACATTCAGTATCTGTAACCTTTTGCTAAAGAAAAGAAAAATGTGGCAAAAGAAATCTCTTTTTTTTTTTTTTCCTAAAGTTTGTAAGCTTGCACTTTTGACCAGCTGATTAGAGGAAAAATGCACGCAGTACAGAGTCAGACTTCATTTTCTTCCTTTGGAAAACAGTTTCTGCTTAAAAAGGGGTTTTGAGGCTGGCTTTTGGTAAGTGATATTGTTCTAGTCAGGCTGATAGGCAGTATTTTTGCTTAGGTTTTTTTATGTCCTACTTCCAAGAACAATGGTGGAGACATTGTTAACGATGGCAATCTTTGAAATTCCTCATCAGTACAATAGGAACGATCTGTTCTGAGTTGCATAGAGGTGAGAAAGATAATATTAATCTGAATTTAGGGAAAAATGTTTGTCCAAAGCTCACCCAGGAAAAACAGAAGCTGACAACATTTTACTTTCAGAAGAGAATAGATTTTTCAGATCAAAGTTAAGTTTCTATGAATGTCAAATCTTGTAAGTCACATATTTATCTTTTTTTTTAATAGTGACATGGGAACTTCTAAAATGTTTACTGGTTATTTTTATGATCCTGTTTGTGGGATTCCATTTTGATTATTTCCCTGTATACATGAATGGTGTCTATTTTTGATCTATCTTCTCTAGTTTCCTAATGTTTAAGCACTATTTTGGTTTCAGAATTCAAGTAAACTGAGTCTTTATTTACTATGTTCTACTTGCTGTCTTCTACAAACTTTAGGAAAGGTTTACTGTAAAACTTTTGGAACTGATTAGTAGGTCAAACATAGCTGTGTTAAGATTTCCGTAGCCTGTTGTACAATAATGTGATGTTATTTAGGCACTCAATACAATAGGCGCGATCTCTATAGTTGTTTTTTGCTTTGTCTTGTTACCTGTAGGTGAACCAATCATGTTTTTGTGGATATTACAGTTAAAACATTAATATAGTAGAATGATATGGTAGTTCTTTTAGGTGAAAGTTGCATGACATAAAGACAAAATCCTAAATGTTCGCTTTTCAGTATGCATTGAGTTTGGAAACAACATGTGCAAAAAAACCTAGGAAGTGTGGAGAGTTACATCGTATGAAACTATTGTTTTGATAGTGACTTGATCCCAAGCACCTGTCTTTGTATTATGTAACTTGTGTTGTGCAGAATGTTTTAATTAGGATCTAAAAATGTGGTCCAAAAACAGGCTTTGTATTTAACTTTTGTAAATAGTTAGAGATATGTTCTTTTTCTTAGCCATTAGATTATCTGAAGGTAAACCCACTCTTAAACTGTTGCAGTTCATGCTTCTTTAAAAAAACTATCACTAAATCTCCCTTATCCCCCAGCCTCCCACATCAGTAGTAGCAGACTGGTGTGTTAGATTTAAGGCATAATAGAAGGCATAACTTGTTTAAACTTGTCCAGTTTCATTGGTGGGCTTTCATTCAACTGTTCAGGAGTAGACATCCTGATTTCAGGCTATATGTCAGTCTCATGATCTTAGTGACAGTAGTTTTAGTATTTCTTCCTGTAGTAAGTTGCAATGTGCAATTTTCCCAAGACCTTGGAATATTCTTCTTCAGTACAGGGAGAGGCATATTGTAAAGTGGTAGAGACATACTTTTATTAAGTAAGATTTTGCCTTTAATATTTAACAATGCTGTTTGATAAAGGTATATTAATTTAACTGAGTGCTCTTGCTAAAGTGCCAGTAATTGCATGATGAAAATATAGTTCAAGATACATCACCCTCAGCGTTGTTTGTTAAGAAGGGAGAATGAATAATTTTAATAGCAGCTGTTTATTTGCGGTAGACTAATTTCATTTTCTCTCTTAAA
>VWZS01003788.1:63875-79948 GCA_013397075.1 Rhabdornis inornatus
TGTCATAAGCAAAAGGAAAATTCCTGTACAGTCTGTCATCGTTAGCTCATCATTTGGAAAATATATATGAAAGCTATTTCATATATATTTCATATATATGCACTACCAAATAGAGGATGAGACTGAACAGGAGAGGCAAGCATCATTACACGGAATAATTGACCACTTATTAATTCTCATTTCTATAGTATTCGCGTAGCAGCTGAAATTGCTAATTGTAGGATGTCTAAAACATATCAAACAGCATTTTCTATGTCTCAAATGCAAATACTAGGGAAACAGCAGTGCTTTGGCTGTGGAATTGGACTTAAGGTTTCTCATGACTGTGTGTGCTTGCAGTTCAGCATCTCTGAATGTGGGATTCTTATTTTGGAGTATCTGTGAACCGATTTTAACTGGCAAGATGCCACATCTCCGGTCTTAGATATGCTCTGTTGTTCTCTTTGGAGAGAGTGTTCTGCTTCATAATAACAATACTTGTTTGTAATCCAGAATAATAAATGTTGTCTTTGAGGCTAACTGTTCACAATTTAACCTTGGAGCCAGCAGATATATTTAAATTCACCATACCAAATCAAACCAAAGTGGATCAAATTATGCTCTATATTTGCTCCTTCCTAGAATTCAAAATAAAGACCAAATTAGGTCTAAGTTTTCTTCAGTAAGTCCTTGAAAGTCTGAGTTTAGCAAGGGCTCTCTCAATACTATGACTTGTATTTTGCTTAAGCTTTTGGAGATGTGTAGAATGTAGATATAAATTACACAGTGTGAACATAATTTTCTTCTTTAGATGAGTAAATGTTTAATGAATTTGATGTCTTCACCTATGCAGCTGTAAAGGAATGTCAGAGAAGGGCTGTAAATTTTCATGTTCATATTTGTCATCTTTTAATTCTGCAGGTTTTTGTATGAGCATTCCTGCTCCCAAAAAGAGTTTTGGGTTTTTTTTGCAGGTTATTTTAAAAATATTTTCACTGTATTTTTCTTGTAACCTGCCAGATCTGGTGTTTGTCTTCCTTTTTTTTTCATGGTATGCATTCATGTTTATCATCTTACTACTCCTTTTATTCATATCTAGCATGTTTTTTTCTCAGAATGCAGTATGATAAATTAAAATTATCTTTATGCTACCTATACAGATTTTACTTTTAGCTTCTCCCTTTACTTCTTTTGGACAAGGTTTTTATCTATACAAGATTTATAGTTAACTTCTGATTTTTAAAAAATCATATGCATGTTTGTTTTTACAGCTTTGCAAAGGCATGGAAATTAAACACTTTACAATATAGTAAGGTGTTTTGTAATACTGAGTGAAGCAAGCTGTGCATGGGCTTTTTGGCTTATAATTTCAAGAATTCTTTTGCTTATAGTCTATTTAGTTAAAAAGAAAGTTACCGGTAGTTGTGCCTTGTTTTGACACTTAGGAAAATAACAGTACCATACTTCGTATCACTCTCAGTATATATTGTGGTGATCATCATGTCAGAGTTGTTGTCATAATTTGGTAGGTGCCCAATAGCAGAGTTCTCATAGTGCTTCTTCTTCACATCTGGAATTTTCATCAATGTGGTTTATGTTTTACTAATGCTTGCATAATTTTCTACCCAAAATAGAAAAGTTGCATCCTGGTTTATTTATTTTATTTTAGTGTCTTTGACTGTTGCTGGTTGATATGGGAGATGTTGTTTTGCTGCTGTATGAAATATTAACAGTATTTACTTGGACACATTTTCTCAAATAACTTTCATGCTGTATCAGCCGGTATCCTAGTAATAAGGGTTTTAATTGCTGAAGATCTTACATGCAACTTTTTTGCACAGATGTAAAAGTGTCACATTTCTTCTAGGAACAAAACTAGTAAAAGGTGAATTTGTATCTCTCACTTTCCTTCTTTGTGGACTTCAGTGGAGCTGATCACCTCCTTTGAAGAAGAGAACTCCTCTTGAATCAACAAGACTGTTTCAAATCAAGATAGATTCTGAGTGGCCAAGAAGCCTGCTGGGATTTTTGGTGATGAATCTGTAGAGGTGATGCCTAGAACTTTTAAAGCATTTTTTGTACTGCTTTTCCTAGTCTCCACAGCTAGAGATTGCTTTATTTTGATACACAGCCTTAGGGAATAATATCACAACTCATAACAGGAATGATTGTTGACAGTCAGAATGTTTTGTGTACTACTTATTACCCTGTTGGACAAAAGAAATCATGTTAGCTGAAGTGGTGTGTGAGTATAATTCTCTGCTTGAATTAGAAGTAATGTCTACCGGAAATAAACTGTTCACTTTTAAATTCCAGATTAGATTTTTAAGCTTTCTTCAGTTTTGAGGAAAAGTAAAGAATTAAAAGATACAATGGACACAATTTGTGTAAGGACCATGATATTATTGTGTAAGGACAGGATATTACTAAAGGGACTTCTGAGTAGTGTGAAGTGCCTTCTGTTAATGATTCAGGTGTACAGGACAAATTGCCCAGGAGATACTGGGACATCCTGGGTTCTAGAGAAAAGTTGTTATTCAGGATGTATTGTTTTTGTCAGATGTGAAACAGAAGAACAGTATGTGAGAATAACTCATCAGGAGAGCATGAGTAGAGCAAATCCCGTAACCACTCACTGTAGTACTTACCCTCTTTGCAAGGTCTTTATGAGATACAGTACCTTGATTTAGCAACTATGGCATCAAACCCTTGGTGTTGGTAGAGGCTGGTGATGAACTTACGGAGAGTAGCCCTGCCAGAAAGAACTTGGGGGTGCTGATGGGTGAGAGGCTGGACATGACCCAGCCATGGGCACTCCCAGCCTAGAGAGCCAAACGTGTGCTGGGCTGCATCCAGAGCAGTGTGGGCAGCAGGGCCAGGGAGGGGATTCTGCCCCTCTGCTCTGTGAGACCCCACCTGCAGTGTTGCATCCAGCTCTGGGGTACCTAACAGGGGACAGGAAGGACATGGACCTATTGGAGCAAGTCCAGAAGAGGCCACCAAGGTAGTTGAGGGGAATGAAGCACCTCTTCTATTAGGAAAGGCTGGGATAATTGGAATTGTTCCACCCGGAGAAGAGAAGACTTTGAGGTGACCTAATTACAGCCTTCCAGAACCTGAAGGGAGCCTTCAGAAAAGCCAGAGAGACTTAAATGACAGAGCATGTAGTGACAAAATAAGGGGCTATGGCTTCAAATTAAAATATTAGGTTTAGAGTAGATATTGGGAAGAAATTTTGTAGTTACGAGGGTGGTGAGGCAATGGAACAGGTTGCCCAGAGAAGTTGTGGATACCCCATCCCTATTAGTTTTCAACGCCAGATTGGATGGAGCTCTGAGAAGCCTGGTCTAGTGGAAAGTGTCCCTGTCCCTGCCCAGGGATTGGAACTAGATGGTCTTCAAGGTCCCTTTCAACCCAACCATTCTATGATTCTATGAAAAAGTATATTTTGAGAAGTATTTGGCTGACTTATTATAGATACCCTTTCCTTGTTTCTTTCTCCTTTCACTTTGGACAGAAGTTTCCGTTTTACAAACACTCACTAAATAGTTGTGATTGACATGTTCTATGCAGATCATAGCTATTCCTTCATACTCTTTACCTGCATGCTTCATGGTTCTACCTTAAAGAGGACAAATCTTCTGGAGGTTCCCTTGAATAGAAAGGATTTGAGGGATTACTGTTTTAAGATTTGCTTGTCCCTGATTCTTTTCTGACATGGAACAAATACTTTGTCTGCATACTTCCTTTTCCTGATTCTTAAAATGAAAACATTTAAATTAACTGATTTGTCCTTTGTGCCATTTCCCTGCATATTGCTTGATCTTAACTAGCAGTATGGGGAAACTGGTTGTTTCAGGTTGGTTGCCAAAATGGAGGGAAAGTAGAGTTTAGTCTTTTGGACTGTGAATATACTGTTCTTTGAAATTCCAGAATTGTAATGGTGCACTAAGTCTGCCTTAGAGAGAGAGCCAAAGAGTAAGTAACCCAATTATTTAAGATCTTTTTAGTCCTACTGGTGAAAAGGGTATGACTTTGGAGGGCAAATCATCCCAAGGAAAAGGAGCAAGCAAATCCTGTGGATCAAAACCTGGTTAAAGGCACAGCTTGTGTCAACAGACATTTGACTTTTAATACCACTTTGAATTTGGACCCTGACAACTGGAGAAAGGCAAATACTGCATCTGTTTTAAAAGAGGGACAGTCATTCTTGTTTCCATCTTTGGACCAAAGGGGACAGTTTTCATGAAGTGCTGGTGAAGTGGTGATGATTAGGAATAGCTAGGGTCAATTTTTTTTCCAAGAGTAAATCATGCCTTACAAGCTCATATGCCTTCTGTGATAAAATTATTTTCTCTGTGGCCACGTGTCTTGGTTTGAAAGACAGGTGTCTGCTAGGGAAGGCAGGAGCCTCCCTTGGAATGGAAAATGTAAACCCCTTCTCTCTGAATTGTTGTAATTTTGAAATTAAGGGGCTCTCAGGCAAAGATATGAGGATAGAAATAACAGTTCTTTACTAATGTGTGTAATAAAGCAAAGGAACAACAACAACTGCAGCATTAGCCACAACCCGAGCAGGAGCCCAGGGACCCTCCTGTGCCGCGGGCATTTCCCTGGGTGCAGTTCCGGGCACGGCCAGCAGGGGGCGCTGCTGCTCCCCGGGCAGGGCGGGGGCGATGATTCCCCCGCGCCGGCAGGGGGCGCTGTGGGCAGCGCTCGGGCAGCACGCGGTGATGGCGGCTGGGCCCAGACGGGAAGGGATGGGAGAGAGGCTTTGCTTCACAAACCCTGGGGCAGTGTTGGTGCCGGTGCCCAGACNGCTCTGAGCAGGGCAGGGAGAGGTGAGCTCAGGATCGCGGGCACACGAGCAGATGGTGATAGGTCCCTCTCTTAGTGAGGTAGGTGATAATAAGGTCCCGGTTCAGTGGCTGGCCTCATGGGCAGAGGCTCACCCCATGGCAGAAGCAGCTCTGGGCTGGGCTCTGGTGAATTCCCTTCCCCACACGGCAGCTCTGACTGCCCTCCTCTGAAGCCGAGAATGAGAGAGCCAGCAGCTGCTCCAGCCGCCATCCTTTACCTGTCCAATTCTCACGGTATCTCCCCCCTCGGATAGAAACTTCCCAGATGAGAGAAGCGCAACCAGGTGCCTTCTTCCCCTGAGCTTGGGCCACTTCTTCATTTTCTAAAGTTGTTAGTGTTTCCTAGCAACTTCTGAGAAAAAAATTCCCTAAATAAAAAGGAACAAAAGGAAAGAAACCTAACCCCAGCACCAAGGGTAGAGCGAAAGTTGAATCTTACTCAATGTGCAAGTGCCCCATCATATCCTGTCCCAGTCTGGTGAATCCTGTAGTAAACTGGGAGGATGGACAAACAGGTGGGTTCAGAAAAAGAAAACATGGAATGATTCGGCTCAGAAAATAGTGGTTAGTAAGTTGCACACTACTTGGAAAGTGATGACAGTATTCTTTGGATTGCATCTAAAAGCTTAACATTTCAGTTAATTATGTGTTAAAACATTAATTGCTTTAACAACAACAGAAAAAAAGCATAAGAAAAAAGCATAAAGAGTTAAAATTTCGAATATTTTGGATGTCCTAACTGTTACTGTAAGATAAAAGTGTATTTTGAAGGTCAAGAATGGATTGACTTGGATCTTGAGGGTTTTGATTGGTTTTCCAGAGCATAAACTATATCTTCAGTATTTGTAAGTGTCCTTTCTCTAATAAACATGCAGACTTGGAACAACAGAGTCTTTTGACTTGCTTTTTAGGGGGGGTGATATTTAGAAGTGTTTTGAAGTTTGATTTCTTCCCACTGAGGAAAGTAAGTCCAAACAGAGGAGGAAGAACAGAAGAAAACAAATATAAGTGCAAAAAGGCAAGCGGTCGGTGGGTGGGTGGGAAATAGTGGTGAATACAATATTAGGCAAAGGATTATGAAAAGAAGAAAGGAGTGATGTTGAAACATATGTATGTATTCAAGAGAAACTTCAAGGATGGAAAGGAGCTCTTGAGATTGCTCAAGCAGGATCAGCCAGAGCAGTTTGTCTAGGTCTAAGTGTAGTTTGGGTTTTAATAATGTTGTGGGTGGTTACTTGACAAGCTTTCTGAACAATCCGCTGTAAAAAGAAAATTCACTCTTGCCACACAAAATGCGTTTTTCATGTGTTTGTACCTCTTATCCTATCAGTGGCCTAGTTAAGAGAAGTCTGGCTCCCTGTTTATACACATAGGTAATAGCCATCCTCACACAACCCTGCTGTTCTCTAGACTAAACACTCCTGTATCAAGGATGTTCTGTATCAAGCCTATTAATTATTTTTGTATCCCTTTTTTGGAACCACTCCTGTACACCCATGTCTGTGTTCTCTGGGGAGCCTACACCTGACCTAACACTGAGTAATAGTTAGCATTTGCCTTCCCTCTACCTGCTGGCAAGGCTGCTCTTAGTGTAGTCCAAGAAGCTGTGGACCTTCTTTGCTTGCAAGGGCACATAAGTGGCTTATGATCAGCTTGGTTTTTTATGTTCCTTAAGGTCTCTTTTTACCGAGCTGCTCTCCCGTCAGGTGGAGACACTTGGCAGGTACTGGTACTCCCTCTGTTCAGGACTTGAATTTTTCTTTGTTGAACATGATTAAATTCCTTTCTGTCCAACTCCAAATGGTGGCGGGGCAACTAATATTCACCTTCCCAGGGACTGAGTTGAGGCTGGTCAGTCTGTCATCAACCTTCCTTCTTGAAGATAGGTGTGATATTTGCTCTTTTCTATTTGAAAGGAAGGTGTAATCACCTAAGAGTACACTCATCCAAACGTCAGGCAGCTCCCTCAGAGCTCATGAATATGACCTGTTAGAGCCAATAGACTTCTATATGTCCTGTGTAAATGCTTAAATGCTCCATAACCTAATCTCCCATTGAGGCTAAGTATTCCTTGCTTTGGCCATTCCTTCTACTCTTGTGGACCTCAGATTCCTAAATACTGCTCTTAGCAGTTAATAATTGAGGCAAAGAATGTGCTGAGTATCTTGGTTTTGCTGTGTTTATTGTCATCAGGGGCCCTGCTATATTTAGCATAGCCCTACATTTTCGCTAGTTTCTCTTTCCTGTCATAGAATTTTACTCCCCAGATTCAAATCAAGGTAGACTTTTGCTTTCCCAACCCTATGCCTACACAATAAGATACCTCTTCCTGCCCCAGATCAACCATCCCAGCTTCCACCTCTTACACGTTTTCTTTTTATATCTAAGCTCCTTATTTATTTCTGTAGGCTTCCTGTTGCCTTTGATATCCTGCACATGGTGATAGATGATTTTTGAGCTTGGGATGATCCTTAAATATAAACTAGTTTTATTTGGCCCTTCTCTACAGGGTATCTTGTAGCATTTTTCCAAGTAGATCTCTTCAGAGATTACATTCTACTATGCTGAAATCCAGGGTTGTCTTGTACTTTATCCTTCCTCTAAGGATTCTGAACTCTATCATCTCATCATCATTGCAGACAAACTTTAATGTACCATGACACGTTCTTCAGTTTGTATGTATCAGGTTTAGCAATTTACTTCTCTATGATCAGGAAGTTGTTACCACGGACTACACGTTTTCTGTATGGTTTGTGTCCTGCTTTGTTGACCTTCTAGCAGATGCCACAGTGCCACAAAAACTTCTTCCAGTTGTCTGAAGTAGTCTTCATATATTTACTCTCTATAGCAAGCACCTATTACAGCATCACTAATGTTCAGTCTGCTAACCTTGTCCTGTAAGCTCTTGACTGCTTCCTGATCTACTACTGCGCTTAGTCTTCCTAGCCTCTTCTTCCTGAAGAGCCTTTACTGATTAGTCACAGCATTCCAGTCATGGGAGCTGTCCCACCATGTATCCACAATCCCAGTGGTGTTGTGGAGCTGCATTAATTACACAGACCTTTGTAATCCCCTTTGTTCATTGCCCATGCCATTGGTGTATAGGTGTTTCAGGGAGGCACCAAAGTGTGCTTTTCTCACGTTTGTTGGGGAATCTCTTCAACAGTTAAACCCACAAGTCCATGGCCATTTGGATTTATCAATATAAAAATTAATAATTACAGGATTATCAGAGATTCCAGACAAAGTATTACCGTTATGCAATGGCCATTGGACACTTAAATTGAGGATTTTATATCATGCACTAATGAAATTGGAAATCATGGTGGAAGCATTTGCTGTAATTTTTCATAAGAGATTTGGGCAATACAAGGAATGAAGACATTCCAAACTAAGCAGCTGCCCTCTAAATGCCAAATTAGTTAGGAATGCTTTTTCTCTCTAAGATTCGATTCCTGACTTTCAGGAGTTCTTGGTGAATTAGATTCATTGTGTTCTGAGCAGGAGAATCCCTGGATGCCAAGTTTTTTCATTAGAGTAATGCTGTCACATACGTTCAAGCCATCATAATAAATTCATTACGAACTTTCTAGGCTAGAAATGTGGGTTTGTCCTTCTTTGTAAGCCATTCTGGCTTTTGGTTTGATATGACCGTTCTTTGGAAACGCCTTTGTGATTCTATGATTCTGTGCCGTTGTAGTCTATGATTTCTGAAGGTCAGTACCTTCAGAAGTTTTCACAGCCTTTTTGTGATTGGTTGGTTTTGTTTTATTTTGGTTGATTGGTTGGTTTTAAAACATCTTACATTTTTGGGGTTTATTGTTGTTGATTTATTAGTTTAGGTTTTGGGGGTATTTGGGGAGTTTGTGGTTTTGGGGTTTGTGGATTTTGGTTGGTTGGTTTTGTTTTTTGCTTAGTATTTTGTTTTTTTTTTCCCAGAGTGCTTAAGTTTCTGTGTTTTCAGGACTGTTTTCTATTCCTTGTTTTTTGGAAGGTTTTTCCATCCTGACAGTATCTCTGTGAGTTTGTTATGAAGGGAGGTGCTTCTTCTCATGTCTTTGTTTTTGAGTTGAGGTTCTCACTCTGTCTGGCAGGGTTCCACAGATTGGTCTCCTGTAACTCTATCTTAGCTCAGGATGAGTGTGTGCTGCATCTACTCACTGAATTGCAATATAATTTAAAATCTGGATAGGAATGTTTTACCTGTTTGTATCTTTGCTTCTTCCTAGCATGAAGGAACTTGTTGACTAGCCCAGACCCTTGGAGTGATGTCTTGAACAGACCCTTAGCATTGTTTCTGTGCACTGCAGTTCAGTCTGCAAACACATAGAAAAGTCATCTGAGCTTAGACCGTGCCCTGTGATGCCAAGAACAGCTCTTGTGTCGTTGTTTTTCATATATGAAGCCTTTGGTGTATTTATTACCTTTATGGGTAATCGACCTGCTTTCTTACCTGGTTCTTCATGGACATTCGGGTGTTAACATCTATCTATGTGTTTGAACTTGGATTTGGAAGCTGTAGATGCCTACTGAGCATTTGTGATAGTGCCAGTCACAAACTCAGTCCTGACTGCAGGAGGGAGCAGCTGGGGCGGTAGCAGTGGAGTCCCCTCCCCGATGGGAGAGAGACGTTCCTGCAGCACCATGGACAGGGCCAGATTTGGGACGGGATCAGGCTCCCCGCGTCGGTGTGGTCGTGGCGTGGAGCGGGGATGTGTGCAGAGTCCTGAGCCTCTGACATTGTTGCTGGCTGTTCTCTCAGGCCAGTTCTTTCCCCAAGTACTCTCATGTCCACCTGCCTACAGCTCCCAGGCTAAGCAGAAGAGGAGAGCCTCTGTGTCCGAGTCTCTCTGTCCAAGTCCCTGCTTTCAGAATCTGGCATCATGAACTATAATATATTGCTTTGTAAATGCATCAAGTGTCACACCTACTGCTGACATTTAAGAAAGCAGTATCCTGACTGACTTGAGTGTATGTCCACAGTATGAATTTGTAGGTTTGGGAGTATATGTGTTTTGTTTCTAAAGTCATTAAAGATTCATATTAAAATATGATCCTCAATATCGCCTAGAAAATGTTAATTTTTTCTTTTTTTTTGCTGTTGTTTAAATACTAGTGTTATAGAAAGCGAGTAATAAAATCTTTGCATAGTTTGGGAGTTGTCACATGTCTTTATCTTTACAGTGCTTGTATAATAAATGAAACATTGAATTAAAAGCAGAGCTACTACTGTCCCATTTTGTACTTGTGCATTTTTATTTAAAAAAAATAAATTCGTTTGATTAAACGAATGTGTCTGGAATATTCTGAAAAAAAGTCTTGTAAATACTCGCTGTGTTTTTGCTTGTGTGCAATAAAAAAATAAAAGAACCTCCATGTAATTCAGTGCAACCTAGCAGAATTTGGTCAGATTATCAATGTAATATGTCTAAATGTGGGAAGATTTTGAAGTCACCTTTGAAACAAGCCTATTTAAAATCAAATCTCTAGTCAACCACTTCTAAGGAGATGATATTAGAAGTTCTAACAAACATTTTGAGTGGTAATACTGAAAGACTGTGTGTTTTTAAAGAAGTTATTTAACTATGGTTTGTTGATTCAGAGCAGAAAGAATTGCTAGCTAAAAACTTTACAAAAGTGGAATAAAGGCTGATTAATGTAAGACATGTAAACCAAGTGTTGCATATTAAAAGATAGCTACAGAAAGTGGTAGTAAATCTGGTTTTGTTGTGATTTGTATCATGTTTGTTAAGTGAATTTGTATATTTGGAGAGCATAACCAACATTATATTCTGTTAGGTTCTGTTAGGTTTTATTCTGATTGTGACCTGGACAGTATGTTTTGACATTAGCCATAGAGACTGACTGTGAATTAGTTTTTTTGTGGTAAGCATGACTGTGAGTAAGGTTTTGCTCTTAGGGAGCCTAAATATAAATCATCATTAGACACTTTTCATTATTATTCTTAGTATGAATATAAACTGTGTGTGTATTTTTCTAGAAATCCCCCCCCCCCGCATTTTTATGCAGCATTGTATTTGGAATTTAGTGTGTGTTAAAATACTATACTTTTAATTTCAGTGTGGTAGAGTGATAAACCCAGAAATTTCCAGACAGAGATATGACAAGTGTCACTGAGTCTCTCAGACTGTAAGAAGTGATAAAGTTTTTAAGTGTGATAACTGTCCAGCAGCTTTTATTTTCCGTGAAGCTAGATTTCGAAGTATCTGGGGTAATGCCCACTTGTCACATGTCTAGTCGACTGTGATTTAGCATTGTATTTGGAATTTAGTGTGTGTTAAAATACTATACTTTTAATTTCAGTGTGGTAGAGTGATAAACCCAGAAATTTCCAGACAGAGATATGACAAGTGTCACTGAGTCTCTCAGACTGTAAGAAGTGATAAAGTTTTTAAGTGTGATAACTGTCCAGCAGCTTTTATTTTCCGTGAAGCTAGATTTCGAAGTATCTGGGGTAATGCCCACTTGTCACATGTCTAGTCGACTGTGATTTTGGATGTCTGAAGGGTTTTGCTACCTGAAGGTTAAAAAAAAGAAAGGAAATGTGCGTGGGGAAAGTGCAGATAAAAGAAGGTTCAGTTGAAGGTTTCTCTCTGGCGTTGGCTAACCTATCTCAAGGGAAGGTTTGCATAAGGAATTCTATGTTGAAGAATCTGGCTTTGTTTTGGGACTTAATTCTTTCACAAGATTTAAAGTCCTTACTTGAAATTAATTTTGTCAATTTAATATCTACTGTTTAGATATAAAGAATAGTATTGCTAGTCAATAGGATTGCAGTACTATGAGAGAAAAACATGCCATGCAGCTGTATTAATTTTTTTATTATTTCAAGAGTTCTGTGTTTTACAGTATTAATTAGAGGAGTTTTTTATTTTGCTAAACTAAAAAAGAATGTTGCGCTTCAACACTTTGAGGTGGAAATAACATTTTTGGAGATGATACTTTGTAATAAAGTTGATGATAAAACTCTGTGCTTCTGCATACTTCACAAAACCTTTGCTGTTACTGTTTGGAACACTTATATCATTGAACCAACTTATAAATCTTTTCATGGTATCTTTTAAGGAAACAATGTGATAATTATACTTAAAAGTAATTTTATTCTTCAAATTGGCACCAGTGGAGTTTACTCCAAATTAATATTCTACTGAAGTCAAGTTTGGCTTGTTTTTCAAAGATATGAATTGCAAGTGTCTAGATTTCTGAGTAAAGCTGTATGCTGTTTTGCCACCTTCCTTGTTGACCACACAGAGAATACAGATAATAAAAAGCTATTTTTTTTAGCAGCTACTTTTTAGTTTTCTGGGGACAATGCAGGGCTGGGGGGAAAGGTAAGTTAAATAGCTCTAAACCATAATAGAGAGGAGAGGGAGAGGGGATCTGTGTTTTTCCTAGATGCAGTTTTGCTCATACTACTGATAGTGATTATAGACTACACAAACATCTAAGATTGCAGGATGCAGAAATCAGTGGAAAAATATGCTTAAATGTGTCTGAAATGTACTAGAATTTGAGAATATCAGTCATTTGTAGCTGCTACATTAAGTATAAAATTTCACGTTAACTATGTGAAAGAAGTTATAACTCTGTATTTTGTTTTAAATTAGATTCACAACTTTGTGTTCGAAGTAAGTCCTAGAGTAATAACATTGGATAGGCAGTCAAGCAGTGTTATAAGAAAGAAAGGTTCTAACATAGATTTATGGCATTAAAGAATGTCAAAAGATGTGTTTTGTTTTGTTTTTAACTTTAAATAATCTAGGAATAGCAAGAAATAAAGGACAGTTAAAAGGCTCTCCAAAGTCCACAAAATAACCTGGGAAATATTGGTGCTTTGAAGAGTTTGTTGATTCAGTTTTCCTGACAAAGATTATGTTTATGTCTTGTCTTTTCTATATTTGAATGTATTGTACCTTTGTGACTGTGAAGTGCTCAGTATTGTGGACAATTCAAAGTGTCTTTGCATGCTAAACCTTAGAATTGTTACTCACAATGGCCAGAACTGCTTTAAAGTACAATCCCCTTAGGGTGCAAATGAAGTTAATTCTAAATACATTATTTTCCTGATCAGGAAAGCAAACAGTTCTTCATCTGATGGATATCTTTGCGTTGATGCAGCATTTGTATATCCTGTTCAAATAGCCTAAATATTCGAAATTTGCTAGCATTTGCTGTTTATGCATCTGACCAACAAGGGGGAATGTTTTTCCTCCAAAAACCGCTGGGTAGAAAAAGGTCAAAATAAATACAGGTGCCTAAGTAAACAGCTGTACACTTAAAAGGCAATTAGAGTTGATTAAGCACTTACAGAGTCCTCTCAACTCCAGTTCCATGGAGACCTAAACACTGCAGTGTTCAGGGCCATGAAAAAGTGATTTGTTGCCTGTGTTTTTTCCCTGGCTTAGTCTTTTTCTGCCTTAGTTAGGTCATCATATGTTGAAATCCAAGAATTGGTAGTCAGCACAAAAGAAGTCATGAGAGCAGGTGAAGAGCTAGAGCAGAGAACCACAGATTCCAGACTGAAGCCTGATTTTTCTGAGGATGTTCTGTTGTTGCAGTTATCCTTATTGAATGTGAATCAAATATTTTGTTTCCCTAAATGTCTATAGTCTAATTCTCTTTTGCAGACTAGACCTTTTTATAGGGATCTGCCCCCGGCTGGCTTTCTTCAAAAGTGTTTTCAAGTGACCTCTGCAATAGGTTCTTATGGATATCCATCAGTATTTTATTATACTGAGAATTCTTTCTAGGAATTTTTTTAGGTCAGGTAGTAAATTGAAACTTGAAGGAGAACAGGCAGTTGAAGAGAGCACAATATCATCCTAAGGAGCAAGGAAAAGAGAGTGCTTTACAACTGTTGGCTTCATTATGGCCATTTCTTCTTAAATATGTTTCCATTTGAATTGCAATCTGTGCAGAAACAAATATATTTTAATAAGTGTAAGTGAAAACCTTTACATTTAATATTTTCTAATTCTTTTCTAGAAGTCTTATAGCGTTATTGTTGTGGAGTCTTTGAGTATTTGTTACTGCTAATCACTGAGATTTTGCACTGAAACCTGACATTAGCAGGACTATTTAGTATATAATTCAGTACAGTATTATATGTGGCTTTCTGGAGTTGAGATCCAGTTAAAAGCCATAGAAGGGCTTTTGAACTTTTCTGCTGCTTTTCTTGCTCTATGTGTTCCAACTATTTTTCTGTCTTATAGGTCACATTTCTGGTTCATTTGTGGTACTATACTGTTCTAATAGTGTTTGAGATGCTGTATTTCAGAGGTTATGGTTTTGTCTGGTCTGCTGTGTTTGGCCAGTAAAAACATTTTGAGGTTTTAGAAGTGGAATTAAGCCATTGGATAACTGTCAATAAAGACATACTGAACTGCCAGACAGTCTGAGGATAATGGTGTAGTCTTTTCTTTAAACAAGCCCTAAATATGTGTTTTATTTTTTCTTAGAAGTTACAGTGCTAGACTGATTTTTGTGTGTGAATTGAAATAAAATATCCTATCAGTGATTGAAAAAAGGCTACTTATCTTATTGCTTAGGGTTCAAAAGGTACAGCATCTAGGTCTGAAGGACTAAGTTAAACGTACTTTTTATTCTTTTTGTTTTTCAGAGGTCCAGAAGACACAATAAATGATTGTAAAATCCTTTTTATAGAGGAAATGTACAAGATTGAAAAACCAGGAGCCTATCCATTGACATTTGGGGATGGAGATTTCAAAAGTATGTGCTTTTTAAATTATTTGAATATAAGCACAAGTTGAGTGATGTTTCTTTAGAAAATATCAGCATGCAGAGGTAGTAGTAATAATTGATTTGTGTTCAAGAAAACAATTGCATTGAATAACTTTTAGATTTCTGTTCTAAAAGTATAGTTACTATAAGATGGCTGTATTACTTGACATACTCAGAAACTAGTAAGTTTAGTGCTATCAGTCATATATGGTGAAAAAGGGAAACAGTTGATAATGCTGTAAATGAACAATGCAGAATGAATTTGCAGTCTCATTTAAGTTCCTAGAGAGGTGTTCAGGCCACCAAAACTGTTGTTGCAACTGACATGTAATTTAAGCTTTTAATAAATTAATAAATGCCAAAAATAGAATTAGTTGGTAGTAATACACTTTAACTCTGTCATTATGTCAGGGAAAAAAAAAAGATAAAGAACTTTGCATTAAAGCTGCTTGTACCATGAAAAAAAGAATTAGTGGCAGTTTATCTAAGAAGTAGTGTGACATTTTATCCTAAGTTTGAAAATATATTTAAGTTAGGAGTGCTAAGTGTTTGTGATAGCAATACTAAAGATTGAACTGCAGGTCTACAAGTATGTATTAGATATAATTATATATTCCATTCCTGACTCCATGCAATTTTTCAGAACTTTCATAGGTGGTTCTCAGTGCACAACAATGAGTCTGAATAATGTTTGTTTGTTGTAACAGATAAAAAATCACTGTTTTTCAGAGAAGGAAATACCATTCCCTGTGTTATTCTTAAAAGTAAAAAGTCAGTTTCTCAACTCATTATTCATTTTCATTATTTGAGAATTACTTCCCTTAGAATAAAAAAAAAAAAAATCCACTCTGTTTTATTTTGTTCTTGGTCACATTAAAAGATCTTTCCAATATCTTAAAGCATGTTTTGATTTAAAAAGACTGCAGTGTGAGAAAATTGAAAATCTACATAGTTTTGTGTTTGCATACTATTTTTTTGCAAGTATGCAACATTTTAAATGACATAAAAAATGATTGCAGTTCATTTAGTTCTTCTCTGCAGCTACTGTATAGTGAATTAATTTAAAAAATTGTGTGTCAAGGAAGTGAGTGATTACCTTATTGTTGACCGTAAAAATTTGTCTACAATGGTGCTATTCAGTCTGACATGAGTATTTACTTATCAAAGAATCATTTAGCTGGCAAAAGACCCTGAAGACCATCCAGTCCACCACTAAACCATGTCCCTAAGTGCCACATGTTTTATGAACACTTCCAGGGGTGGTCATTCCATCACTTTTCTGGGCAACATCTTCCAGTGCTTGATCACTCTTTCTGTGAAGCAGTTTTCCTGATAACTACTCTAAACCTCCCCTAGCCCAACTTCAGGCCATTTCCTCTTTTCATTTTTACTGACCCTCACCTGGCTACAAACTCAGATAGTTGTAGAGAGCAAGAAGTTCTCAGGTCACCTGAGCCTTCTTTCCTCTGGGGT
>VWZS01003788.1:80115-108434 GCA_013397075.1 Rhabdornis inornatus
ATTAAAAGATCTTTCCAATATCTTAAAGCATGTTTTGATTTAAAAAGACTGCAGTGTGAGAAAATTGAAAATCTACATAGTTTTGTGTTTGCATACTATTTTTTTGCAAGTATGCAACATTTTAAATGACATAAAAAATGATTGCAGTTCATTTAGTTCTTCTCTGCAGCTACTGTATAGTGAATTAATTTAAAAAATTGTGTGTCAAGGAAGTGAGTGATTACCTTATTGTTGACCGTAAAAATTTGTCTACAATGGTGCTATTCAGTCTGACATGAGTATTTACTTATCAAAGAATCATTTAGCTGGCAAAAGACCCTGAAGACCATCCAGTCCACCACTAAACCATGTCCCTAAGTGCCACATGTTTTATGAACACTTCCAGGGGTGGTCATTCCATCACTTTTCTGGGCAACATCTTCCAGTGCTTGATCACTCTTTCTGTGAAGCAGTTTTCCTGATAACTACTCTAAACCTCCCCTAGCCCAACTTCAGGCCATTTCCTCTTTTCATTTTTACTGACCCTCACCTGGCTACAAACTCAGATAGTTGTAGAGAGCAAGAAGTTCTCAGGTCACCTGAGCCTTCTTTCCTCTGGGGTAAACCCCCCCAGCTCCCTGAGCTGCTTCTCATAGGACTTGTGCTCCAGAGCCTTCAGGAGCTTCACTGCCCTACTCTGGACACAGAGTATTCCAGCACTTCAATGTCCTTCTTGGAATGAGGGATCCNAATGAGGGATCCGAAGCTGAACACAGGATTTGAGGGGTGTCCTCACCAATCTGTACTTTGTACACTGATTGCCATTCTAATTATTTCAGAGTCAAGACCTTAATTGTCTATTACAGCTCCTTCCCTCCAATGTTGATAGTTGTTTCTTTATCTGTAACGTCTTTGCTTAAACTACCCAAATATTGATATCTGTGTAGAGATTTCCACCTCTATGTTATGTTTTATTTCATTTTGTTCCTGGTCCAAATCTTACTAATTTCAGCATATTGTTTATAATCTTCATAAATAAATATAATTCATAAATATAATATTTTAAAGTGTAATTGTGAAAAATAAATTCATCTGGGAATTCAGCCTTATTTCTTGAACTGCTCTTTTTCCTGAAGCCAATGCTCACCACACAACCCTGTTCATGTGATTCTGGTTTTTCAGCCAGGTCAGCTGTTTTGCCATTGCTCAGGTATGCACAGTGCACATCAGTTGAGCCCTATGCTATAACCACCAGTGTAGCCTTTCCTTCTGGACTGTACTTACAACCCCATTTGTACTGTGTATTAAAGAAAGTTAAATATATATATACATCTATCTATAAACACACAGTTCCCTTAGCTTATGTACTATGGAAAGATGCAGAATTTCATTACAATAATGGCAGATGAAATTGAAATAATTATTTGGGCTTAAATATTCTATGAGTTTGTTGTAAGCACAATCAACAAATGCACTGGCTATATTTTGTCCATATTAAGCTACTTTCCATACCCTTGTCAAAAGATTGAATGCCTACTATGGAAATAATCTTCATCAGATAAACAGTGTAGGTTGTCTCTGCAGAAAAGCTCTTATTTCTTGAGCATGGTCACATAATAATTAGATTTTTTATGTGTAAAGTGATGTCAATATAGATTTAGCAGTTACAATTAAAAATAAACTAGTCATTTTCTAATTAATTAGCAGAAGTAAAATTCTACAACTGAGCAAATGGGTAAGGCTAAGCCTATTGGAAAAAGATATTAGAAATAAAAAATTCTAAGAGCCACTATATTTTAAAATATGTTACAAATATTTATATGCAACATGCAAATAATACCTAGGTATCAACATACATTACTTTCATCAGAATAAAACTTGTGCTAACTACTTCTGCAAAAAAACATAATGCAAAATTAGTTATGCAACTAAACTCTGCATAGTTGGTTGAGGTGAACAGACTGTCTGCGTGTGGCCAATAGTGCAGCTATAGTTGGTGCATATGACTTACTACATGGCTAAAACAGAAATGTGAAAAATGAAAGTCATATATTGAAAATTACTGTTTGTAGTTTGTTTGTATATTGAAGAAAGTAGAGGACTTCACCTATTGTTTAACCAAACTAAAATATGTAGGTATTTTTTCTCTTTTCCTATTAAAAAATATTACTAACCTTTTACCTAAGAAACTGGTTTTGTAACTGAAACTAGTTAATTACATAGGCCTAAACAATGTGTGGTACTCAGAGATACAGAAAAAATATGCCATTTCATGTTGTCTATTATTTATTGGATCGGGTAGACTACTGGATTTCCACCGGAAGTGCTTGGTCATCACTTTTAAAATTTTTCGGAGGCGTTAACAGATTCTGGCTTGAATTAGTGTTGACACCTTGCACAGACTGTGAGTTTAATGTAGCTATGCTGGAAAACCCTCATATTTTTTCATCAGCACCCGTAAAAATTTCCTTTCTCTTCAAACAAACCTTGGGAGAGAAGTCTCAAACTAATACAAGATTACCTCCATTTGGATAGCATGAAAAGTCTTCTAGAATACACTTTACTAGAAGCAATATTCTCATAGACTTTGGAGGTTTTTTAGAAGCATATGCTTAACTGTACCTTTGCCTTTAAGACCTTGCAAAATAGTCACTGCTGATAGATTTACGTGTTTTTTTCTCAGGTTTTCCAGTCAGTACATCTCATTAAATCTTCTATCTGCAGCAGGTGATCTTCCCTCTTCAGTGACTCTTTTATATTCTTCAGTTTTAAAGTTTTTTTATCTTAAAAGCAATTATTCAAACAGGTTCTTCTTATCATAAACTTCTCAAAAAATGGTTTTAGTTGGAAGGGACCTTTAAAGATCTAGTCCAGCCCCCCTGCCATGGGCAGGAGTCTTTTTCATTAAATTGGGTTGCTCAAAGCCCCATTCAACCTGCTTTGAAAGGTTCCAGGGATGGGGCATCCACACCTTCTCAGGATAACATGTGCCAGTATCTCACCAACCTCACAGTAAAAAACTTTATTCTTTGTATCATATTTCTTTCAATTTAAAACTGCTCCTTGTTGTCATGATTGTGTTCCCTGTCGTTACTGATCTTGGTAAAAAAATCTTTCCGTGTCTTTCTTATAAACCCCTTTTAAGTATTGAAAGGCCACAAAAGGTACATCCAAATCCATCTCTCTCAGCCTTTCTTCATAGGAGAGGTGTTACAGCCCTCTGATCATTTTCATGGCCCTCCTCTGGACCTGTCCTGGCAGTGGTTGGAAGGAGTAATTGGGGAACTACTCCTTCACCCTCACCTCAGTGCTAGGGAAGGGCATGGAGCAGATCATCCTGAGTGTGCAGGACAGCCAGGGGCTCAGACTCAGCCAGCAGGGGTTTGTGAAAGGCAGGTTCAGCTTGACCAGCCTGATCTCCTCCTATGACAGGGTGACCCACCTCATGGCTGAGCAAAAGGCTGTGGGTGTTGTCTGCCTGGACTTTAAAGCGTTTGACACTATTTCCCNAGGCCAATGGCATCCTGGCCTGTTCCAGCAATAGTGTGGCCAGCAGGAGCACGGCAGGGATTGTCCCCCTGCACTGGGCACTAGTGAGGCCACAGCTCAAATCCTCAAATCACAGTTCTGGGCCCCTCTCTCCAAGAAGGACCAGGAAGGTGCTGAAGTGAGTCATACCATGTGCCTGAGAGTATTGATTAGATGTTAGGGAAAATTTCTTCATGGAAAGGGTTGTGTAGCTTTAGAGATGAAGTGGCGACATTACCATCCCTGGTAGTGTTCTAAAGGTGAGTGGATATGGCACTTGAGGACATGGTTTAATGCTGCACATGATGGTGGTGCTAGGTTGGTAGTTAGACTTGATGATCTTAAAGGAATTTTCAAACCTTAGTGATTCTATGATTCTGTGATGAACTGCACTGCTCATTTTGGTGTCATCTACAACCTTGGTGAGGGTGTACTCAGCTCCACTGGGTATGTCATTGATGTAGATAGAAAAATAATAGTGTTACCAATATAACCCTTGAAGAACATCACTCCTTTATGGTTTTCACTTTTATATTGAACCATTGGATATGGACCATTCAGTCTTTGAATGTGGCCATCCAATTAAGTCCTTAACTATTTAACATTTCATTCATCAAACAGCAGCAAGAATGTATGAGAGCTATAAAGCTAGAGAGTGTTGCAAAGGAGGGCCACCAAGATGGTGAAGGGCCTTGAAGGGAAGCCTTGTAAGAAGCAGCTGAGGTTGCCTGGTTGTTTAGCCTGGAGAAGAGGAGATTGAGGTCAGTCATCATAGTCTACTACTTCTCATGAGGGGAAGAGGAGGGGCAGATGCCAATGTCTGCTCTGTGGTGACCAGTGACAGGACCTGAGGGAATGGCCTGAAGCTGTGTCAGGAGGTTTAGGTTGGATATCAGGAATCGGTTCTTCACCCAGAGGATGCTTGGACACTTGAACCACTTCCCAGGGAAGTGGTCACAGCACTGAGTCTGGCAGGGATTCAAGGAGCTTTTGGACAGTGCTCTCACAACACAGAGGGATTATTGGGATGTCATCTGCAGGACCAGGATTGGACATGAGTGGTTCCTGTGGATCCCTACCCCCTCATGATATTCTATAATTCTATGATTTTATGTGAAGAATATTGTGAGGGTCCAAATCAAAGGCCTTACAGACAGGTAAATGACATCTATAGTTCTCCTTTGATAATTGATGCATTCTGTCCATGGTGGAGGGCCACTGTGCCAATCAGGCACTATTTGCCCTTGGTGAAATCATTTTGGTTGTCTTCAACTTGCCCTTGGTCTTCCAGGTTTTGACCTGTCTTCCAGGAGTGTCTGCTCTGTGATTACTGGGCACTGAGATGAGGCTGATTACCAAAAATTCCTGGGTTCATGCTTTTTACCCTTTTAAAAAAAGATTGAGATACCCCTTTTTCTCCAGTCACTGAGAACTTACCCCGACTGCCATTGATTTTCAGACATGATGTGACTGCCATGACTTTTTATATATGATGGAGAGTGGTTTAACAACTACATTAAACAATTCTGTCAGGACCCTGTGATGCATCTCCTTGGGTCCCATGGTCTTATCTATGTTCAGGTTCTCAGATGATCTTGAACCTGATCTGCTCTTACACCAGGTGTGACTTCAATTCCCCAGTTCCTCTCTTGAGGTTTGGGGACTTGAGAGATGTGGAAGAGTGATTACTAATGAACACTGAGGCAAACAAAATTGCTGCATACCTCAACCTTCTCCCTGTCCCATTTTGGGGGACAGAGGGGAGGATGTGTGTGTACATTTTCTTTAATCTTCCATTTCTGATGAACATGCTTATAGAAGCCATTTTTACTATTTGCTATCTCTTGCCAAATTCAGCTCCAACTATACCTAAGCTTTCCTAATTTCCTAATTGTCACTCCTTGACCAGGCAGCACTTCTCTTTTCTTCCCAGGGTATCTGTCCCTGATTCCATGTCCTGTGCTTTTCCTTCTTGTATTTCACTTTGTCCAGGAGGTCTTTACTGGGCCATGCTGCTCTCCTGCCTTCCCTGCCTGAATGCTCACTGATGGAAATTGAGAGATCTTGGGCTCCAAGTAAAATTTCCTCAAAGATCTGAGAGTTCTATTCCACTCCTTTTTCCCTGAGTGCAGTTTTCCAGAGGGTCCCATCCACTAATTCCTTAAATAACTAAAAGTTCAGGCTTCTAAAATTCAAGATACTGACTTTAACCTTTCTTTGGCCCATAACCCTTAAGATCATGAATTCCACCAGGGCATGATCACTTCAGCCCAGGCTGCCACTGCTCCTGACCTCTCCAGTTAGTTAATCTGTGACGGTAAGCAGCAAGTGCAGNTCTGGTTTTTCTGGTTGTCACCCGTGCTACATATGCTAGTGTACAGACATTTCAGAAGGGCTACCAACTGTGTCAGCATTTTATATGAAAAAGCTCTACTACATTTGAGGCATTTCACAGTTGTTCCCCTGTCAGTTTTTAATTCATCAGCAGCCCCTGACTCTTCTTTGTTAATCAAAATTTCATCCTCTTCCCACTCCAAGTCTAGATGGTTCTGCCTTTGAGGATAAAAGTATTGTTCAAGGTACTCCAGAAGGACTGCAGATACAGCACAATGTTTGGCATTCCAGTCCCCCTTTCTTATAAAACTTTCAGTCTGGAGTTTCTCTTCAGAGAAATTTACACTTATAACTTACAACTGCATGGATCAATTTCTCTGTAAAGTCTATTCGGTTGGGAGGGCATGCTTTTCTTCAGTAGAAAGGGACTTGGATTTCTGCAAGTTCTTCTCAGTATACTTATGAAAAATGTGAAAGTATCCAGAACTCCTGAGAGAAATTTTTACTTTTATTGCTTATGTTATCCAAGCTAACTTACAAGGAACAGCTTTTAGGCTGTACAGCTTCAAAAGAAAGCAAAGTTCCATCTCTAGGGGAAATGTGCATCTTGGGAACAGGAGAAAATAAAGAGAAGCTGATGATTAGTCATGTTTTTTGTGGCTTGTTTATACATCAGAAGAAATCTTGTTAAGCTTATATAAATACCTCATTGTAAGAAAAAAGCATTTTGAAGAGAGTAGTGTTCATAATCAGAAATAATTATTCCTTTAGATACAGAAATGCACTTTTCTGAGATACATGGCATTTGACATTTCTCTGTTTTTGACAGGAAAAAGTGGTCCTGAATGCAAGCACTGTAGGGCTGATCCAGATAAGGAGTGCCGGTTTTGTTCGTGTTACTTGTGTGGTGGCAAACAGGATGCTCACATGCAACTCCTGTGTGATGAATGTAATATGGCTTATCATATATACTGCCTGAACCCTCCTTTAAGCAAGATACCAGAAGATGAAGACTGGTAAATATATGAGGATGATTTACTTACCTATATTGACATTCTATACATGGTACCTTTTTGATATTTGCACCTCATGAGAGAAAATACTGAAGATGTTTTTGAATTCTGGGGTGTTTTCATTCATCTACTTGATATAAGGCTTATGTTTTCTGTCAAGTTAATGATTTTAAAACATTCGCAGTGGATTGATAGTAAGTTTTAATGGCCATTATGAAATTTCAAGACTGGTATGTTCATTTCAGTCATTATGATCATTGTGATCTTCTGTGACATTACCTGATCTGATTGTATTTATTGACAGTTGTTGTTCCTCAGCCTTTTCATTTTTTAAAAGCTTCACTGCTTGAGCAATTCTCTTATGCTCATGCTTCTCTGCCCCTTCATCCTCTGTCCCTGCTGCTGCCCCTGTGCTCTTTGTTGCCTCTACTACATTCATTTTTCATGCTATTGAAGGACCACCACATTGCCACTCTTCATTTCTTGTGTAATTACGCTTACGTCTTTATTAGCTGTCTACAATTTACGCTGTTCATATTTATCATCTGCCTATGACTTCCTTGAGATGCTAATCCTTTATAAATGAGTAATAAATAGAACTTTATTCTAAGAAAGTTTTCCATAGACTTCATTAAATGTCTTAGATGTCTATGAATACATTGCATGGAATCTCTTTGAACTTTGTGATTGTATTTTATGTAAAAATCTGTGTAAATCTTTTGGAAGTTTTAACATTCTCTGTTAAATTAATTACTCAATCTCCTACACCTTACTGAATTCCATATTGTTTATTGGTTAGTGCCTGATGGTCTGCCTGCTGTACGGGGCAACTATCCTCACAGGAAATAATTTCTCACTAAAATCTGAATTAGCTAAAAGGTGTCTTAAGGTCTTCTTGAAGCCTTTTCTCCAGACTGAACAGCCCCAATTCTCTCAGCCTGTCTTCATAGCAGAGCATTCAGCCCTCTGATCACCTTGGTGGCCCTCCTCTGGGCTCTTGCCAACAGGTACATATGTTTCTTGTGTTGGGTGCCCCAGAGCTGGATGCAGCACTGCAGGTGGGGTCTCACAGAGCAGAGCAGAGGGGCAGAATCCCTTCCCTGTCCCTGCTGCCCACACTGCTCTGGATGCAGCCCAGGATGAGGGTTGGCTTTCTGGGCTGGGAGTGCACATGGCTGGGTCATGGTGAGCCTTTTGATCACAAACACCTCCTCCTCTCCAGAGCCAGTCTTGGTCCATTCTCCAGATTATGAATTGTCACAGCACAGCTAGTCTGTAGCTGGGCAAATAATTTGGCCATAAATAAGAAGCCCAGTCAGGCTAGCCCTAGTTGCATAAAAAGGTCTCTGGGTGATCAAGGACTGGTTGGATTCAAACCTACACAGGGACCCTCAGCCAACCTCATTCACTCTAAATGCAGATGTATCATGGCCAGGGAGCTGGGCAGTGTTGAGACCTCAACCAGCCACGTATGCCAGCACAGGAGATGTGAAGCCCCTGTAAAAGGAGGCGTGGAACAATAAACGAGGCTTTTTGTCACAAGGATCTCTGAGAGAAATGTCCTCTCTGTCTCCCATCAACAACCTCAATGTAATAATGAATTTCCAGAAGTTTAATTCATATAATTAAAATTCATTGGAAGAGGGCCGTCAAGCTTTTTAGTTTGTTTTTGTTCACTGTGTGACTGAGAATAGGAGTCTTAAGATCTATATATGTAAGTAGATAACTGCATCTGTGGATGAAGTCATAGGGTGGTAGAGGCACAGTTGTGGACCTGGATTATGTGAGCTAGTTTTGGGATGCTTGGTGTCACCAGCCCTGTAGCGTCTTAACGCTTGTCATTATGTAGAAGTGCATTTGCACTGGGCAAAGTGGCATCTCCTACCGAAGAAGAAGTTTGTGCTGTCCCTTCTTCTTGCATACTAGCAAAGAGTCATGGTTGTCTGATTCTTAATTTAGAAACGGTTTACTTTAGAATTGGAAATACTTCATTTTCATGTTTTTAGAGTGTAAAATCTGGCAAACTTTCTTCAGGGGTTAAGCCTCCAGTTTGGGAAAGGGTAAGTTTATCTTGTGGAGATTAAGTCACTCTGTATGTGAAACAGTATTTAATATTCCCTACAAGATTCAGTCTAAAAGATATTCAGTTAATATTGTTACCCTATCAAGAAACATGGAATTCACCATGTAACTTCACCTAGTTGAGTCGTCTTATGAATTTGCATTATGTCATGTTTGTTCTTTTAATTGGTCTTACATGCTTTTTCTGTAAGCAGCTGTAATATCCATCCGAGTCACAGTGTCAGACAATTTCAGCATCTTACATTTTTATCTTTCGAACTACATGGCTTCATTGCTTCAATGATTCAACACCTTTATTGAGATAGTGAAATCTATTCCTGTGGACCTTAATAATTAATTCTTCTATTTGTATCCACATAAAAAACTTAATAAATCACAAACAGTAGTAGTAGTAGTAGTAGTAGAAGTAGTTGTTGTTACCTGAACGAGGTTGTCTATGTAAGTGTAGATCAGGCTTCCTCCTCTAATGGTCTATGGACCAAATCCAGCCTATGGGAGCCAGAAACATGGACATGCCTTTGTACTGTTGTTCCTGGACCAGGATAAGGATATTGCTGGAAGCAGCAGAATGACCACTGTACTCCTTTTATCTCTCTGCTGTAGCCAGTGTATCCTAGTATCTCTGCTTTCCTACCAGAATGGATTTGTGTTAGTTGGAGTGAGCCTCAGCATTATATTCCAAATGGCTTCAGTGTTGTGGAGTGAGTGTGTGTGTGTTTCTGTACACATTATGTCATACCTTGGCTGTGTTTGACATCCAGCAATCTGTAGTGAAATTTGTTGCACTACCAGCAAAAAATAAGGACAGACTGAGCAGGACACAGAAACAGACCATGCGTACTGGTTAGCAGCGTATTCTAATCTCAGCTATCTTCTCCTTTACATTATGTGAATTAAGGAGGACTAAATGAAGAGAGAATACAGGAGACATGGGAACATCTCACATATTATACGAGAAAAAATAACTATATGTTTTGTGACTGGCACTCTACCTTTAAAGATACTGAAAACCCCTTTTTTAAAGAAAGTTGACAGTATTTGTTCATGTTGAGTTCATTTTTTAAGCTGTAGGCTTCAGCTGCTTAAGACTGGTACATGCTTGCTAGCTTGAAACTTTCAGTCAAAAATAAACAAATGGACACTATTTTGGCTACAAGAAATGTATTGCCATTATTATGAAGTTAATTGAGAATTTACTAAAACCTTTTTTTAGGTATTGTCCTTCCTGCAAAAATGATTCTAATGAAGTTGTAAAGGCTGGAGAAAAGCTCAAACAGAGTAAAAAGAAAGCAAAGATGCCATCTGCCAGTACTGAAAGCCAGAGAGACTGGGGAAAGGTAGAGTGTGTTTTAGAAATAGCTGTTACTCTGATTGTTCATGTATGTGCTGCATCTATAATTCGGCTTACATGTGCACTGCACAAAGTTCAGTACTGGGTTGCACAGACAACAACACAATATTTAATCCTGCCTGCTGTCTACTGGCAGTTAAAGCCGTGGAAGGATTATTGAGGCGACTAGATGTAAAAGAAACAAAAGAAAAAGACAACCCGCAATGCCCTTCCCAAACCCATAACCACATATTACTTAATTTAACTTTCCTTTTAACAATTATTAACATATTTTGAAGTATGTGTTTGTTATAATAGACAGATTTCATAATCTCTGCATTGAATTTGCAAATAGTCTTCAATATTCTAATTCATTTGTCTGATTACTTTTGCCTGATGTATTTTTAGGGCATGGCCTGTGTTGGTCGCACTAAGGAATGCACTATTGTTCCTTCAAATCATTATGGGCCTATACCTGGTGTTCCTGTTGGGACAACCTGGAAATTCAGAGTTCAGGTATGTTGTTTCAATATTAGCTGTAGTTGAAGGAAGTAGGAATGACAATGAATGGGTTGGGCACTAAAATAAATTTCAATTGACAATTGCCGTTTTCGCCAGCACTAAGTAAGGCAAATACATTATGATGCCAATATTAGAATTGATGTCGATAGTAGTGAAGGTTGATCTATGCTGATTTTACCATACCAACTTTTTAATCCAACTTTTTACATGCAACTTAGTAAAAAGTCTGTTGGAATTATGATAAACATTTTTCCTATGTTAAAATTTTAAGTGGGATACTTAGTGAAAAGAGTTAAGTATTTTCTGAAGAGTTTTCTTCACATGAACTGATTATCCCATGCATGGGGTGTAGACTGCAGATCTTGAAAACATTATATGTTATCCCTGTGAATTGACTCTGTAGGTGTTTTTGGTCATATCTAATGGATGTCTGAATCTGCTTTTAGACTGATGAACAGCTTAAACCAGTGTAAGCCTCTACTGCTGCTGAAATTCACTGTATATTCAACTCTTGGTGGTTTTTTGAACTGTCTCATTTTCTGTTTCAGATATTCCTTAGGCTCTGTGGTAAACTAGATTGGTAAAACCTGGCAGAAAAATAATCCTGTCTGGAGTAGACTGGGGGCTAATTTTCCCAGTCTGTTTTGTATTTTGGTTATATAAGCACAGTGCCAATACTCAACGGGGCAGGAAAAAACAAAGCAGGGAGAATGGGACAGCTGTATCTTGTGCCAGTACTGATTTTTTTCTGGTTTTGTAGCATCCAGCAAGCTACAAACTTCCTCCCTTTTGCTCCAGCCTGATCCAATTGTAATGATTTTTGGGTTATCTTTCATTTTTTTATTGTTGTTTTTTGTGACAAAAATACATACTTCTTTGTTTCTTAAATCAGTTAGTTCTTTGTCTCTTGCATGTGTAAATGATTGGAACTGAATGTTTTCTGTCATATTGGGAAGAATAAAACCACAGAGTTTTAAACCACTTGAGGAGGGACAAGCCACAAATCAAAAGCCTCTTCTAATTTGTTTTATGAACTTTTTGTCACCTGCTTTCTTTTTGTTGGTTGCCAGATTATGTAAAGTCTAACAAGTAAGAGAGCTTTCTAAAATCACTTAGGTAAACTCAAAGTATCAAAATCAAATTTTATTTTCACTGCTTCTATAGTAATTGGAATTACTAGTTAACCTTTTTGTTAGGGATTCTATTGGTAAGACAAAAGCTAATGCTATGCAAGTATTTCTAACACCCATAGGAAAAAGAAACATAATTAGAGTGCTGCTTTCACCAGAAAATCTGTCAAAACAGTTTTCTTACATATATATATTATATGTAGTATATACACTGTATATGCTATATATGTACTATGTATGTGTGTGTGTGTGTGTATATATATTTATGGACTAAATATCAAAATACAGTTGCCATTTATGCATAATTAATTTATTTTAGGTACAAATTAAACATTTTGTCTGTTTTTTAAAAAATTGAAATGCTTTCCACATAGAAAGTCAAGCTACACTTTTTTTTCTCATGTGAACTAGTCTTTTTTATGACAAAATGAGATTGTCTCAGCAAATGTATGAGAATTTAGAGACTGTATGAGAATTTAAGGACTTCTTTATTTCTGATTTGCATATTTTTTTTATTATACAAGCTCTCTTTTCCCTAGAAGAAGATTGACTAAATATTACTTCTGGAGAAAGCATCTGAAAAGCATCTTTGGCATGAATTATTTATCAGTGTTCATCTTTGGGTTGAATCACCTACCAGAAACCTAAATTTAATTGATAAAACCTGGAAATGAAAAGAGGGGAGGAAAGAATGCATTAAAGGGTGTTTGATACAACAGGAAAGAGAGACGCAATAGGGGGGCCTTTAAATTCAGCATACTCATAATAAACGGTCTGGAGAAATTGGCAGATAGCTGATAAAGTTAACTGAGAATGCTAAGTTGTTGTGGATATCAAACATGGGGCTGGGAAGTGTTCTAAGTGTGTAATTTGTAACTGGCTTTCAGCTACTTATTCTTCTTGTTATTTAGCAAAGAGATATTCTAATGGCTAATTTTGAAATGTATGTAATTTTAATAGTGATCAGAAAAAGAAATAAAATATTAAATTATAATGAAGTGAAGGGTCAGGAAAATAAAATACATTATTATGAACAACAACCAGGACAATTAAAGGAATGGAATGGTTTTCATTCGTCTGGAAAATGCTGAAAATTTTGTGGGGTGTAGATGACTACAAAATGATGTACAGTATAAAAAAAGTGGGACTAATATACGTACTTCTCTAATGTCAAATTTACAAATAATAATGTCAAATTTTGTAAAGTTTTCAAAAAGTTTTTCAGTAGTTTTCAACAGAATAGGAAGTCAGCCACAGACAGCTGAATCCCGAGAAATTGTGCAGGGAAGTATTATTGTGTCCTTGCATAGTTTTAATAACTGTGCACAGCTCTAATCTGTTGTTTAAAAGTGCATTTTTGACTAGCTGGATCCCTGATGTATTGTGGTATGAAATTTCAAGGCTATAGCAGAAGAATATAGACTTCCATGGAATTAGTAAGTTGGGAAAAGGAGTTCAGGAGTGCAAGAAGCAGAATGAGAAAAACAGGCAAAATCAAGGTCTAGAAGAAGATATGAAGTTAGAAGTAGTGTAATTGGTTTTATGCTGGAAACCTTCATTCTACCAACAGTATTTTTTGCGTAACATCCTGAGAAAATGCACAATTTAATATATACTCTCTTTTTATTTGTAAAGGCTGTTTGTGGGGCTTTTCTACTAATCAGTAGTTTGAAACCATTATTAAATGAATTTTTGTGGGAGAGATGCTCCAGCAGATTTTAATGATTATGCTACACCTGCACCTTTCAGGTGGTCAGATTGCAGATTACTTGAATATTTATTACCAGAGAGTTATCCTGTTTGGAGAAATAATCTATGATCCTATTAGTGTTGCAATGGCTTCTTCTGTTTCCTTGGGCAGGCTGTTAATATTCCTCTCCACTGGTTACATTTACAGGATGTTACCTGAAAAGTCCCTGACAAAATGGTCTTGACACTGGGATCTTCCTTGGTTAAAGATGGTCAAATGTTACCAAACTGGTAGATCTCTTTCTCCTTTGAATTGTTCTAAATGACTGTGCAAGTAGAGCGTAGCAGTGAGTACAGTCTTAGATACTGCTTATGGAAAAAAATCTTGGAGATTTTCCCCAAAGAAGAAACTGTACCATTACATCTTCCAGTGTCACTACAGTTCTACATTGTCCTGCTGGTTTTCTGGGTGTTCTTACTTTTAGCTTTTCTTCCTGAAGAAACAGTGGAATTCACACCTTTAGTAGCAGTCTCACATTAACTGTTGACACAGAAACCCGTGTACAATATTTTAAGCAGAAAAAAGTGGTTGTAGGTGACTAGGTCTTTTAAAAAATTGGTACAAACTGTCTTTTTTCTGTTTCCAGGTGAGTGAAGCAGGTGTTCACAGGCCCCATGTTGGTGGAATCCACGGACGCAGTAATGATGGAGCTTATTCACTCGTACTAGCTGGGGGATTTGAAGATGAAGTGGTATGTCATTCATGCAAGCAATGGTATTGCTGTTCTAAAGCATCAAATGTATCAGTGTCTGTAAATATAGAATTATATTTGGTGTTTAATGTAAAACTGATGTTTAGGTGGATATGACTGTGGAAAAAACTAGCTACTACTGATAAATGAAGTAGTTCTTACTATATTGGAGGAAAAAATCTTACCAAATCTTAAAGAATGCTTATGCTCAGATTTACATTAAAGCAAAATGTTGGTTGCCATTGGATTTTACATTGTTTAGGGTAGTTACATTTCAGTATACTTTTGGAGTCTGAATTGAGTGTAATATAGAATCTGATGGTGTAATTATGTGCAAATATTATGTTTTATGTTCTGCTTTTGTCACAATTTAATTATATACTAAACAATATTTCTAAATATGTGATACATTTATCTTAATGAAGCAAGAATAAAAGATATGTGTGGCTTGATACTATGAAGTTCTGAAGTTTTTTGGCTCCTGCTAATGAGCACTTTCAGAACTTCTTAGCAAAGTCTCAGAATCTTGTACTATGATCCCTAAAGGTGCTGGGAAAAAATTCTACTTTGGTGTTAACATTTGAGTAGAGCAGCAAAAGCAGTTATGCTGCTAAACAAAAGAGTAACTGCTTAACTTTTCATCTTGTGGTGTTGCCCAACATTTATTTATGAAGAGATTACAGTTTTCCTCTTTTAAATGGTGTTTACACAAGGTACATCCCTTTCTGCAGTTCCAGTCCATCAGGTGGAATTTTGAATCATGGATCAGGTGAAGGAAAATGCAGTAAGCAGCCCTGTTTTTTTAAAATGTGCATAGCTGTCAATCAAAAGGAAAAGGGCACTGAAGAAAAATAAATATGCATATGAATGAAACAGCATCAGAATGCATTATATTCTTTACCAACAGCATCTACCAGCTGCTGCTGCTGCTGCTGTTGTTGCTGCTGCTGCAGAGCATTGCCTCTGAAGGAGTATGTGTCTCTTATTTGAACAAGTGGCATGAGGACTGGTGTTTGCATACGGTGTCCTTACTATCTATCCCAGCCCAGGCTCTCAGAGCTCAAGAACACTGTTTCACAGTAGTTGTATTTGCTACCCTGGGATGCTGCCGACTTCTCTTTTTATTCTTTTTGGTGATACTGGTGTCCTCTTATTTCTGGGGTGGCAATTATTAAATTCAAACTATGCGGTTAACTTAATTGGATCCTTCCATGCCTTTTCAATTCACCTAAGTGATGATGTGACTATGTGATTTTGTAGATGCCTAAGTACTGTCATAAAGACATAAAAACTTTTGAAAAGGCATAGTAGGAGAGAAATGTTGCAGAAAATACCCTAAAATCTTGTATGAACCTCAGGTTTTTTCTGTTTTTCAACTAATAATGCAAGGGATTTTTTTTCCCAGTTACATTACTGAAGTTAATTTTTCTTCTCTTCTTCTTTCATGTGCCAGATTTTATCTTCCAGTTTACTTCCATTTTCCCTGCTTTTTTTGAAAAAGGTTAAGATAAAACTCCTGGAAGAATACACACAGAAAAATTGAGTAATGTACTTATAAATATCCTAAATACGGTATCTAATTAATTTGAGATGTGGAATTTAAGATTTATTTATTTTTAAAAAATACATTTATATTAAAAAAATACATAAAACCTCTGCTCACATCTATTAATTTTATTATATGAGTACCAGAAAAGAGAGGTGACTCTTACTTGAATTTCAATGGTGCAATAAAGATGCATGCAAAGGTTACATGTGTAAGCTTTTATAAAATTGAGAAATCAATTAATTTTGGAGGAATATTATAGTGTTTATAAACTTTTTGCAACAAAGCCCACATTGGGCTAAAGTAATTACAAAAATATATTGCAGGAAAGAGAGTTCATTGTCTAGCTTTCAGATCATGACATTTTTATGCCATGCCTTTAGAAACTTATAATCCTAGACACCCAGAATTGCCTACAGTTTTACTGAAGTTCAGATACTCTGGATGTACTGGAGTGCTCATTAGTAACAAGTTTTATCAGTTCTGTCAGATCTACCCTCAAGATTAAGAACAGGTACAGTCATAGCTTACAAAATGAGCATAGAGTGAAATTGTTTTGCACATGGTGCTTAATCATCATTTCTAACTATATGCACATAAAATATTTGCATATTAATCTCTCTCCTGGAAATGGGTAACTTTGAATTCTAGTGACAAGTTACATGGCTTACCTATAGTTAGCTTTTACTTTGAATATGTTAATGTTGCTGATCTCCTGGTATTGCTTTGATAGTAACCATAACAGGAGCATTAGCTGAAGAAATTGAGAAGTCTTTCAGTAATTTATAATCTAAGAATTATTTCAGAACAGATTAACATTTACACATTAGATACTCAACATTAGCACTGATTGTGCAATCACAGTGTTCATGATAAACATATTCTGATTTGTTTATCTAATCAAGCAGCTGAAGAAGTTTAACTTTTGTGTTGAAAACTTGCCTTCTTATTTTGTGTCATTGTTTTTATGTATCAAGTTGAAACTGCTGCTTATTGTCAAACCTTTCAAGATTAATGTTTCTGCTGGGTTGAGGTAGTGTCGTAAAGATGGTAAATTAATTGTGTGGTGTGCTCTAGTTTAATCCAACCAAAAACTATTTATTCTGTAAGTGTTGTTGCACATAGGATCATATGGGAAATCTCTGAACTGAGATTCAGAATCTCTTGGAGAATAATATTTGGTGTGAGCAGTTGTATCTTTTTGTAAAAGATTCTGAGACTACAAAAGATAATGACTGTAATGACGCAAGGGGCACCCCAGGCAATATACTCATTGTTTAGGTTTGTTGATATTTTATCATATAATCAAACTCACCTTTTATTCATTACATTTTACTGAGGTCAAACTAATGAGGGATTGATGAAGTGATGATATTTGGGAATTTCTTGTATCAAGAAAGCCAGTAAGATTTTTTTGTTGTTCGACCTAAAGGTTGGAACTCATCTAGAAAATCTAATTGTGTTTGCAATAGTCTGATAAATACAATTTTTGCATTATATGTTGGAACCAAACTTTGAAATCTGAGCATAGCAGAGGTGTTAATGGAGAGAGAAAATAACTGAGGGGTTATTTTCTCTCTTGAGATAGCTGGTATTCTAGTAACTTGAAGTAGCTAATATCCCTGTCAGCTGGTGCATAAAAATAATCCATAGAAATGATGTGGTCAAATGATTCAATGGAATTCAAAATTTTACTTTCTTCATTCTACATTATTTCTCTGTTAGACTTACAAGTGCTTATATAACATGGAAGGTGGAGTATGATTTAATACAAGTGACTGACTGCTTGTACTGGCTGTCTGAGGCTGACTGGCTTGTAGTACTAGAGCTTCAGGCTCGTCTTCCATTCACATGCCTCAGTATGAGATACTGGGTCAATGCTACTGTGGCTGAAGTTCATTTGCTCTATAATGTGATCACACTTTACAAACAGGACGGTTAAGAAATAACTTTATGGACACAGCATAAGAAAAAGGCACACACAGAAGGCAATAAGAGAAGACAGAATAACAAAGTTCTAGCTGTTGAAAGACAGTTTTGGTGCAAGGAAGTGGAATTAAGCTATGGAAAGCAGAAGAGAAATGGCAATTATGTATTTTGAGGTAAGAAAATGGGGAGAATGTAGGAAGAAGGGAAGGGAAAAGATAAGACTGTTTTGATAGGCTTTTTGAAAACTATTTTGTTTGTTCAAGAAGAACATAGAGACATCAATAATTCCTTTTGCCATATATTTTCTTTAACTGTTGAACCATTGTCTTCAGTTCTGCTTTCTGATCCTCTTCAGACAATAATAGTTTTACCAATCTCATACTGACTCTTGGTTAAAAGTTGTTGTAGGTGGTTTGAAGATCCTGTATTATCTATATGTAGAACTCAACACTGTTGAGAAATTGTTTTGAAGATCATTACTCTTCAATAATCCCAAATAATAAGCTGTGAATATTCTGGTATATTTCACTTTAAAAGTAAAATACCATAAGCCCACTGAAAGTAGGTATTGTAGGTCTCCCAGTATGTCTCTGGAGTACCAGTGTCCCTATTTCACTCCTGCTTGTCATAGGCATGTTCATATCCACATTTATTCCACTTGTTAGACACTGAGTCTGTGTCACATCACTTACTCTTGCCATTTTCTATTTTCATTCTCTCCAAGCCCTTATGAGTTCTTCTGAGCTTTCTTCTCTCCTGTTTGAGAGTTGCTGTTCTATCAGAGGTTCAAATGTCCTCCAATTTCTCTTAATCCAGCCCAGATCATTAGCAAGATCTCTGATATTTTCCTTCAGTTCTAGAAACTGTGTCTTTGTTCCCTGAAATCCTTTTTTGGGTGGGGTTTTTTTTTGTTTGTTTTTGTTGTTTGTTTTTGTTTGTTTGTTTGTTTTTTTATCTAATATAATGGATATTAATAAAGGGAGTATAGTTGATCTAGAAAATAAAGCAGCAGTGAGGAGGATGTTGAAATATCCTTGTAACCTGACCTGTAACATTTATGCTCCATAATTGTTCCTTTTATCCTCCATTTTCCTTCCCCTGGATTTCCAGTAGTTTATTTATGCATAGAGCACTTTGATAATTAAAGAGAAGCAAACGTAACCCATGAAGTGTGTGATATGCTTGGGAGGTGAGCATGTATGCACAGGCCTTCTATCCATAGTATCTCTTCAAGCACAATGTTTTCAGTTTGCCTGTGGTTTGGCCACCACCAGAGAACCACTCAGTCTCTCTTTGAAGATGCTGGAAGTTTGTTGGGTTTAGGCTGTTTACATTTAACCCATTTTCCATAGAAGTGTGTGCACATAAGAATACTGTTTCATTTCTGTATTGTCCCTTCAAGGTTTTTTTTTGCTTAAATCTACAGCAAGTTGTCCTTGATTTATGTTTTTCTGTTGCACCAAAAAATAAAATTCTGTTTCATACTTTCTTCTCATGAGGATTTATCAACAACCTGGTAGATGATAAACAAAAGTTTGTCAAGAACCTGTCTTGTCTTAAAAATAATTTTCCCCATCTTGCTTTCAAATTAAGTGTTTCTGTCTTTCATACATTTTTTCACATTCTTATACGTATGTTATATCAGTATTAATCTCAAAATTATGTTCTAAGAAGAGGGTAAAAATTGCTTTCTGGTTTCATTTTAGTTCTGCTTATATATCAAAAACTGCCTTATCAGTCCTCCCCACCCTGCCACATCATAAGCATGTGCATGTTTCTTTCTTTGTTACAAAACCCAGACCATTCTGGATTCATGACCTTCCAATATATGTTTTCCTATTTTTCTGAACTTGTCACAGGCTTCTCATTCATTGTCAAAATGCGATTAGTTTGAATGATTGTGATACATGAAGCAAATCCATCTTGTTCATATTATTACGGGATCATCATTGTGCGATCTGTGCATTGACTTTGCTCTGACAGTCATGGAAAAATGAAACATACACTGTGATAATTCCAGTCCTGTGATATCTTATTTTATACAATTTATTTTACATCCTTTCTTAATAAATGGTTCTTGTCTGGTTGGTCTTTTAAACTTTTTTCAAATATTGCCCTTAATATAACTACATTCTCTTTCTGTTGGTTTTTAGAGATTTATTTAGTAGAGTAAGTAGACTGTTTTAAGAAAGCATATACCAGAGTTTATACATATCTTTGCTAGGTTTTGAGTATACTTTTTAACTTCATTGCACTTGTATTTTATTATGTACAGATAACTGCAGCTGAATTTCTGCTAGGTTTTCCCTACACAAAATAAAATGAACCTGATTTCTGTAATTTACCTATGGCCTTTTTCAACCAGTGTTTCTCTTCCTAACATTCTCTTTTTCTGCTGTTGTCAGTCATGAAATATGTGTAACAGTCTTGCACGGATCCTAAATAATGTCTGACTTTTAATAGTGGTAAGAAATTGAGTGAATTTTATTACTGCATAGATGTTCAGAATTTTGCTATAAAAATTCATTTAAACATTATTTTCCTATTAAATTGCTATATGCTTTGCACCAAATATACATCTCCAAAGGAATAACATATTAACTATATATTGTGTCTGTATATTTATGTATTTCTGGAAATACATTAATTTCCCAGGAGTTATATGAAATTCTGTGACAGACTTTGTACAGGAAGTAGAAATACAGGTTTTACTTGAGCGTATTTGGATTTTGACAGTTTTCACAACTCATGGTAAAAGATTTTATCAACCTTCCTCCAATTTAATGAAAATTCTACATAGCAACTATAGTGCAGAATTATTTTAGCTTACAAATATGAATCTAAGTTATTTTAAACTCTTAGTGATTCAGAAGAGCGGGATTACTATTTCCTTAAAGCACCTGCTTTGTACAAAAGGCAGCACTACATGTACTTATTAGCACTGAGCTCCTTGCACAGCCTGAAGTGACTGACGTGATCCATCCAAGGTAATTATTCTGTATTTTACGAATATGATACTCTTGTAAACTCAATGAAAGCTCAAGAGCAAGTAGTTACTTGCTAGAATATGTTCCCTTCCTCAGATTATTTTTTCTCAAAATAGCTTTATAAAAAATGCAAAAGTAGCATTTTTTAAGGCAGGCATTTTTTAAATCAGAATATTTTGGTGGAGAGGTTACATCTAGACCAGTAGTTTTGTGCTGATGCAGCTGCTATACGACGATGATGAAATTGAAATCATGTCTTTCATGCCCTGGATTACAGCTTTTCTCTGAGTAAATAGAACAAATGAAGTTGCTTTTTTTTTCTTTTTTTTTCCTTTCTTTTTTTTTTTTTTTAATTGAGTTACTTTACTTTAGAGCGTTAAACCAAAGGATAATCTTCTTGCACAGGATCGAGGAGATGAGTTCACCTACACTGGGAGTGGAGGTAGAGATCTTTCTGGCAATAAAAGAATTGGAGAACATTCATTTGATCAGACATTAACACACATGAATAGGTAAGTTTTGAAGATAAAATTTAAAGGTATTCCAGGACAAAGAGTTGGGTTGTAGTGCTTTAATTTAAAACTAATGTTTTGCTGTATCTTTTCCTCTTCTGTACATGCTGTCATGCTGTGTTTATAAACAGCAATGCCTGTTGCTTCTAAGAGGCATTTTATAAAGCATTATGTTTTGTTGCTTTAAAGGAACATGCACCTCAGTGAAATACATTGCTGTATTGTTGCTGCAGCTTGCAGTCATGCCTCTGGTTAAGATTGTTCTACAGTCACCTTCAGAGGACTGTGTTTTAATTCAACGAGAAGTTTGTCAAAACTCTTGAGCAGAAGTTCTCTAATTCTGGGTGTTTCTTTTTTAAGTTTCTTCTCTCATGGGTAAATCAGTTATAAATCTAAGGAGGATGAAAGCATGTTCATTTTCCCATGACAAAAGAAATATTTTATATTTTGCTAGCCCTTTCTTCCATCATATTTTTCTATGAAAAGCAAGGAATTAGGGTGCTGCTTTATCAAAACAGGCACTTGAAAGAGAACATATATTCAGGGGAAGAATTAGACATCTGCCTGAAGTGTTTTTCCATCCTCCAGAAGCTGGCCTGAACAAGGAGTACTCCATCCTTTTCTGTTTCTAAGAGTATAATCTGTTACACAACCGACCTCTGAAAACCTGTGGGATGCTGAGAGTCACTGAGAACTTTTGTTTGCCAGGTCTGCATTTAGTTATGTTCTGCTGCTCTCAGAAGGCTGGAGAGGGATTCTTTCAAGCTCTCTATAGGAGAAAGAGGAAAAGCCTGACTTGGCTGCTGAGAAAGGGAAGGAGGCACGTGGTGTGAAAATAAACAAGAACAAACAGGGAAGAAAGATGGAAGTAGCAAGAGCTTTACAAGCATATTTAATGAATAGAACAAAGCTGTTTTGGGATACAGAATTAAAAGCTGGACCCCTTAGTGTCGGCATTTCTCTCCTCTTATCAAATGAAAAATCCACAGGCAAAACTACTTAGCTGTGAAGGCATTAGTGCACATGGAGTAACAATATGCTGTTCTCATTTACTGAGCTTGATCCAAGCTCTCAAGCACTTTAATTCAAAGATTATGATGTTTTTATGTAGTTGAACCTGTACTGGTTTTGCTTGTCCAGATAGTTTTACAAGTGTTATTTTTACATGGGAAACATTTTTTTTTAATGTTAGCATAAGGTGCCTATCGCTCACTGTTCACTGCAATGTGGGTTCTATCCTTGTACCATGTCTGTTTATAACCCATATTACTTCTTCTGTTTTGAGATCCATCATTTGTGTTGTGTCTGATTCTGAAGGGTTTTCAATCCCTTCAAGTCAGGCTGTGGTAGTAGAAATACATTTCTTAAGGCAGCTTGGTCATACTGTCTTACTCCAGGTTTCTATGAGAGGGTCTTTATAGGTAAAGGGGTTGTTTGTTCTTTAATTAGCTACTATGATTCTGAGTCCTTCTCTGAGGTATTTTATATATCATGTGAGAAAGGTAGAGTACTTAGAGCTTTTTTGAATGGCTATTACGTATTTTTTTTTTCTCTATGCATTTTTCATCATATTCATTGGTTTTGTGTACACACTTAAAAAGCCATGAAATCTATTGATGGGGGATAGCAGTATGGAAAATTTGCCTTCTGTTAAAATTTTAGTTTCCTCCATGCTATTTAGGAAGGGATTCTTTTTGAAAATGAAGAATATTGAGTCAAAAAGGATTGGTTTGTTTTATCTATCAATTTCATGTGAGTTTTCATCTGGAACCTAGACAACATATTTAGTGTTCCCATCTTTTTTTCTTACCATTCATTTTAGCGTGGATCTCATTTTTTCATTCAATTCTGCTAAAAAACATACCAAAAGGTCTATGCTGCTTGATAAAGCAAAATTAGACAAGGAAAACATATATGATTTAATTATGTTAAGTCTCAAAACTCTGTTGGGTGAAGCAATCTAGCTTATGAAGAATTTAAATGTCTTGTAGGGCATTGGCCCTTAACTGTGATGCCCCCCTGGATGACAAAAATGGAGCAGAATCAAAGAATTGGAGAGCTGGTAAACCAGTTAGAGTAGTGCGCAGTTCAAAAGGACGGCGGATCAGCAAATATGCCCCAGAGGAAGGCAACAGATACGATGGCATTTACAAGGTATTCTGATCTCTACAACATAAAATTTCTCTTAATTTGTTTTTTAAAGCCTCATATGTGTTTGTCTGCAAATTCTTCATTTTTACTTGACAAGTGAACCAAAATGAAATTATTCAGAGCAGTGATAATAGAACATAATCTGTAATAGGATATAGAGGATTGAATATGTAAGTTGCTTTGAGTGTGCTTGTTGAGCTAAATTCATCCCTGAAATCAGATGTCATTATTTCTTCAGTCCTTCCAGCTATGTCCTACCCTTTTGTTCGTTTAAAGACTTATCAGTTTCTGAAACAAAGAAGTGTATATTTTAAGACCACTGTACTTATAAGAAATAGAAAAATTTCACAGCTGAGGGAAGAACGTCTGTATATAATAATAATAATAATANGGAGAGATGATGTTGAGCCTGCACCTTGGACTTCAGAAGGAATGGAGCGGTCAAAGAAGCTGGGTCTAAGTGTACAGGTTGGCATCAGGACTCAGATAGTTGTTCTCATTCTTAGTTCCAGTAACCAGATTCCAGAGAAAGAAATCAGTTAAATTAAAGCTCCTTTTTTTTTCTTGTGCTTCTGTGTGGCAGCTTTAGATATTAAAAACCACAACAGATTATATGCAAATTGAAAGAATCCTGTAAGAGTGACAAAGCAGAAGGAACTGCAAATGAAGCTTTCTGCCCTAGCAGTAAATTGGTTTGTCCATATGGATTGGAAAACCAGAATTGGTGTCCAGTTTTGTGATTTGTAGGCCGGAACAAATTTTTCTACAGGTGACTAGAGTCTGTCTGAGAAACCAAAAATACTGTGCATTTTAATATATTCTTCTCCTCATGTGACTGAGTAGTTTATATACATAGTGTATTTTAGGCAAAGATACAGGTTGATCCATGAAAATTTTGGCATTGCAGAATCCATGAAAGATGGAAAGAATTAATATGTATTCTTGTCAATACAATGGTATATTTTACAGCATAACATCATCTCCCTGATTTATATAGTTTGTAAGCACACGGTACGGATACACTGTTTAATACAGCTGCGTATGGATTAGGTTCCTTGACTTGACTGTGCTTTCTTAATGATAGGCACTAATTTAAATGTTTTCTCTATAATATAGGATTTAAAAATTATTTTGTAATTATTTTACTATGTAATCATAGGGGTCTAAATTATTTTAGAAGTCACTCTTTTTGGTATTTGGTTATTCCTGTATGCCAGTGATTTTTGTTTTAAATCTGTGCTTATTAATTTTAGTATCCAGAAGGTTATTTGGAAGCCATGGCTAGTAAGGAGAAGAAAGATAAAGTTAAAAAACAAACTGTGAAACAGGAGCCAACCAGCCAAAGTAACGGAAACCAGAAAAGGACAATTGATGATGGTATTTCTTTTTTACTTTTTTAGCATTCATCAGCAAAGTCTGTCATGTTACTATTTCTAAGCCATGAAATGTTTGCAGAAGTAAAGCTGTTTGGAATACTAATGTAACTTGATAAGCACATGCTCTTTAATTAAGTAGTAGTGTAGGGGTCTTAATCCTTCTTACTGCTCCTACTGTATTTTTTGCTCTTAGGCTCTGCAAAAAAATGAACACAGTGCAACTGTGTGCTGCAATTCAAAACCATGATGGACAGTATGAGTTGGAGTAGGAATTTGTTTACTGTATTTCATGCACGTAATCCATATTAATAAATGTTTCCTTCTAGAAAAAGTTCTGTCTTTCCCTTCTATTAGTTCAGACTAACACGGTTGTTACTGTGTCTGATGGTCACCATCTTAAGCAGGTACAGAGGAACCTACAAATACACCCAAAGCCATGAGGATGGGAGATGGAGGGAAAGGAGAAGCTTTTCAGCTGACCCAAGAGCAGCAATGGCTAATTAGAGAAGACTGCATGAACCAGAAGCTGTGGGATGAAGTACTTGCTTCTCTTAAGGAAGGACCAGTATGTTTGTTCCATGCATAATTTTTATTGTTTGCATTTTCTTTATATTATTAGGAGAAACCTTGAGTCCCTCTTAAAACCTCATTTGTTTGTTGAAATTTTGCTAAATATAGACTGTCTGGCATTACTTTTATTTGTAAGACTTGTATCTCAAGACAGTAAGTCTTGCTTGTGCAATTTGCTCTTGAGGGATGGGTTAATGCCTCCACAATAGAGACCTTTTCTTGCTCATAAACCAACCTGAAGTTAAAAGTGGATTTTTATTTATTGTCATTTTTGAAGAGAGCATGTTTTCTCTGATATAAAAAATGTATTTTTATGCTGTGCTAATGTCAGATATCAGACATGAAGAAAGATTGGTTTAGTCACTATGTTTTGTTTAGACAGAAAATAATTTTACGACAGGTTCCCTAGAGACATATGCCCCATCACTCAAAGTGTTCAAGGTCAGGCTGGAGGGGGCCCTGAACAACCTGGTCTAGTGGAAGATTCCCTGCCCATGGCATGGGGCTTGAAATAGGTATTGTTTCATGTTCCTTCCAACCCAAACCATTCTCTGATTATATGATTCATCAATTTGTAGAAGAGCAGGGAAATTAAGTCATTAAAGACCTGCTTCGGAGATATGAAGGACTTAAGAACTTCTGGAAGTATGTAATCTTTATGTAATTAGTGGCATTTATGAGAACTGTAATGGAGTTTGCCTATTTTTTTCTTTGCCCTACATTAGAATTTTCTGAAGAAACTGGAACAATCCTTTATGTGTGTCTGCTGCCAGGAGCTGGTTTACCAGCCAGTGACAACAGAGTGCCTCCACAACGTCTGTAAAGTAAGAATAAACTGCCTTGCTCTGGACTGTTTTCTTGGCTCTGAGACACCAGTCACCAAAAGCCATATGCATTTTAGAAAGACAATAATAATTGCATAACATTCTGAGCAAAAACAGGCAACAAGTTTCCATTCAGTGGTTGTAAACATCTTAATTTTGTGTAATAATGAGTAGAAGTGTGGTTCATATAGTTCCTGATAGACATAATGAGTGAGGTTTACCATTGCTGTCGTGCCTTTGTGGTCAGTGAAGGTATGCTAAGGATTGGTTAGGTCCACAGGTTAGATTTTGGTATAATATCAATGATTTAATTTTACATGGTTAAGAAATAAAATGAGATTTTATAATTTTATAAGTCTCTATTAAGAGCTGTGAAAGGGTGGAGAGTAAATACCCTAGAAAATTATTATGGCTTATTCAGAGAAAGTTATGTTATCTTGTTAATCCCAGCATTGTTCATGTTTGATAGGAGAGCCATGGATGTCAGTACATATTTACGTGTCTCAAAATTTCGGTCAGTTGGAGTTAATGTAAGGAGCTTGGAATCAAATCTGGACTAGAGTTAATTTTGTAGCACTGGTGTGTACATAATCATGCACTGAACTGTGCATATTTGAATGGTGCCTGCCATACCCAGTATTTCTGCCTGAGACCCTAAAAGGACTCAAACTATCCTCATCCTAGTACAGTATTCGGTAATGCAAGCCTGCTGTTTGAGAAGATACCACTCCAGTAAAAATCAGGGCATTGTTATGTGTGGCCTGCACACATGGAATGGTTATGTCTTGTTGAAAAACATAAGAAATATTGTGAAGTTAATATTTAGAATTGTGGAAATTGGAAAACCATTAAAAAAGAAAGAAGAGAAATCTGAATGGCAAGAAACCCAGAAAGCACATTATTTGAAGTTAGCAGTATATATTTGAGAATACAATATAACATCCATTTAAAGTTGTAAGGAATAGTTTGATACTAAACTGCGGTTTGGACACAGATCTGCCCTAAAAAATTTAAGATGCTCATCAGTCTGCAGTAATGTTGTAAGGATGACAGCACAGATGCTAATACATTTCAGTTTGTATTATCCTACATATATCTGTAAGGCTAAACTGAATCTATTCTGATGAGGTGGACGGAGATTGCTACATAAACAGTGTATGTGGTATATTCATCTTCCTCTTGATAGGAAGCTCTGGAAAAGTATAGCAATCTGTGGAGCTGTAAGGAAGCTGAGGATTGGCTGTGACTTACAGGGAGGCACTAGTGGAAATGAAGAGGAATCCTCAGCAGTGATTTAATTCCTCCCAAGCACAGTGTTTAGAAGAGTTCCTTTGCTAGGACATTTTAGTCACAGGCAGAGTCAGGCACCAGAGGGCTTGGCAAAGACCTTTTTCTGGTGGTACAGCAGATTGTGCCTTTGGTTTACAGTGATTCCTTACTTTTTGTTGGTTAAGCTGTCGGTCAAAAAGAAAGTTGTCACAATTTACTTCTCTGTCTTTGTATGTCCCAGAGTTGTTTACAGCGCTCCTTCAGAGCAGAAGTGTTCACCTGCCCTGCCTGCCGCTATGACCTGGGGAAGGGCTACACCATGGCTCCCAACAAGGTTCTGCAGACACTACTGGACCAGTTCTTTCCAGGTTACAGCAAAGGACGATGATGTGCTCAGACCCTTCCATACTTCTCCCAGTGACTTTATAGACAGTAAAGGGGAATAAACATGGGGAATTTAGCAGTGGACCAGCCAGCTTGATGGGACTCAATATATTGTCACATTTCAAAGCAGCTAACCCTCTTCCCCTCATAGCCATTTCTTGGTGTTGTGAGAACTCTAATTCTCAGCTGTCTTTTAACATCAAGGGTAGCTNCTGGCCTAGCTGATGCTTAATTTATGATTTGGTTTTTTGAAACTACCTCAGGACAGAGGAAAGTAAATTGTGTCAAACAGTGAAACAATGTTGGGGATAAAAAAAAATGTTAGTGATGTTTTAGCTACACACTGCCTCCTGAATATTAGTCGTGCCTGGTCCATGTGGTTTGATTTACAAAAAAAAAAAAAAAAACCAAA
>VWZS01003788.1:108454-148707 GCA_013397075.1 Rhabdornis inornatus
AAAAAAAAAACCCAATAACAAAACCCAAACCAAAAGAAAAACCCACAAAAAAACAGGAAAAAGAAACAGATTCAGCACTTAAGCCATTTGGATTAAGCAGCAAATTCTGTGGTGTGCATAATCCCTTTTTTGTCTTTTTCTTCTATTATGCTGTATTTTTTTTGCAAGAACGGGCTGATTTTTAGTCTATTTTTGTGAGCTTCATTGTGCTTTTCTTGTATCTTATGCAAGTTGACTACTAATGACTAATGAGAACAATATGAATGCATTGTTGCTGCATTAGTGTAAAGTGATCTGTGTTTTTTGCACTTAAAGAGGGTATTCAAGACACTCTAGTTGTGTAAAAAATAGTTGATATTAAAAAAGCCACTTCTGTATTAGTTAAAGTGTATGCTTTTAGTAGGTCTTGTATCAGTGGCAATACATCTACACAGCATTAAAGGCAGTGCTAGCTTGGAGAGGGTTCAAATTGCTTCATATTGTGATCTGAAATTTTATATACAATATATCCCCCCCAAAAATATACCTTATTAAATATTTTATGATTCAGAAAATTTGCTAGTTTTGTTTTTACTATTATCCACTTAATTAAGTCATCAGATTTTTACAGAATTTATTTTTCCGATTACTAAATGCTTTCCTTAGGTGGCCTTGCTTTTCTGGTGTGAGGCTTTATATTCCTTAACTGATTTCTCAATGAAAAGAACACCTAATTTTAAAAACAGCCAAACAACTCCAAACCAAGATCCAGAGGTGACATTGGTACCCATGGACTCGCTCACAGCCTGTGGGGTTCCTGAATGGTTGGTCAGGTGGGTGGGTGACTCAGATTCCCCCTGTAGGCACTGATGTTGCAGTGACAGCCTGTGGCCCACAGTGCTATAGGTAGCTCATTATTTTCTGGAGAGAACTGTGTGACTTCACCTTCACAACAGCCATTGCTTCTGTGCAGTAAGCTCATAGGGCTCGTGGCTTTCAGCCTTTTAGCTGAGTACTGTAAAATATTTTAATGCTTTGTTTTCCATTGGATAGATTTTACCAATTAAGTTACAAGATAAATGTCAGTTTGAGGTCTACAGTGGGAAGTTATGTGCTTCATACAAAAATGCACAAACCAATTTTTAACATACTTTTTTAGTGACATAATCAAGTGACATGAAACTGCTTTTAGCAAACATTAAAGTAGCTTGTCAAGACCGGGGAATTAGATTGGCAACAGAGAAAGACTATCCTTTCCTCGCATTATAAGTCTGCAGTGGCTTTTTGTGATTTTTTACATCCTTAGTACTATATCAGTAGCTACTGAAAAACACCCTTTTCAGCAGTGAATTCTAAAGTAAAATAATTCTAATTTTCTTCACTATATATTAAGATTATTTACAATGTAGGTGCAGCTTTTCACATAAAAGCTGGTATCTGGCCTGACTTTTCTTTAATGAAAGCCTGTCTCCTATCATCTGCAGTGTCTTTATGTAAAGCCCCCTACTGAATTCATAAGGTAGGTGATGAAAAAGTTGCAGTCCCAAAACTTTTACTGTAAAGGACATAAAATTTAAAGTACTTAAAATACTGCTGTGAACACCAACCTTATTTGTGTCACTCCAGAGTTCCCCAGGCTGAGTGTGCATGTAAATCTTCAAGAAGAGGTTAAGTAGTGGGTGGTTGTAAGGTGCAAAACTGTCCAGTCCTTTTCTCAGGACTCAGTGGTCTCAGTGTTGCTGAGCACCTGTTTCCTAATTCACCAAAACTGTGCTTTGTGTGGCTGAATGAGTTGGTCCCTTCAGGGGTGGTCACATACATCAGACAGCTCTGCATGGACCTGGGCAGGTTCCTTTCAAATGTGCTCACAGCACAGAGGTATGACTTGTAACTTGTGAGAGGATTGGTTTTATGTAAATTTGATTTGGAATATGCTGGAAAAGGCTCCTGTTTAAGATCTGAACTCTGGCTACTGAGTGATTTAATGTGGCATTCACTGTGCGTTGCAGGAAGGCTCTGGTCTCAGTGCTCTTGGAGGGCCACCGTTAAGCTGTGAATCAGTTTTTACACAAGCTGTATATAAAGTAGGGCAAACTGAGTGCTCTGTATAAAAAAGCGCCAGAGAGAGACTTGAGAAACTGTGGAAAGAGAACTTTTTTTTACCCAAGGTTTAAGTAACACTAAGCAGTTCACAGTGGTCTTTTATGCCTTCTCCACAATAAGAGAGGATTAGATGCAACTACTAAGAAAAAAAGGATGTGATATACAATAAGATTAAGTTTGTTACTGCTTGGTAAAATGGATCATTCTGGCTCATTAAAAAAAATCAGAGGCTTATTTAAATATCATTCTCCAGCAGTATTTTCCTTTGTGTAAGTTTATTGCTGCTGTGGCAATTGCCACAAATCAGAACTTAAGCTCCATAATTTCATGCTGCTCTGTTGGACAAATCCAGCTGAAAAGTTTAAATCCAAAACATGACAACACTTAAAATTCTCACCAATTTTATTAGACTACTAACACTGATAGGTAAAAAAATCAGTATGAAATATTAACACTAGCAATGCTAGTGGTAATATGTGAAGTAAATTTAAAAATCTACTTCACCACTTTTTTACAAAATATAAACAATTATTTCTGCACTTATTATTTATTAGTACTGCCTTATGTAGCTGCATCTTTTCTACTTTTTAAACTGTATCTTCCATGCCACTTTGCAAATTGGGTGTTAATTGTTTAAACTTTAGCACAAAATAGACAAAATGGTGAATCAAGGCAATTTCCAATATCAACTGCTGTTGAACAATCACATTTTTTTGCACTTAACATACTGATTGTATTTACATTTTAACTGCAGTGGTTCAATAAACATGGTGATTATTCAAAATATACATAGTATAAATATCCCCAAGAAATCAGGAAAGGGCCATTCTGATGGAGTCAAAAATTCAGGCAGCTGGAAGCAGTCTTAGGAAGACGCTCTCTTCTGCTCAGAAAATGGAGACTCATAGGCTTCCATTGGTGGGCAGGTACAAACCAGATGTTGATCTCCATATATGTCATCAATGCGAGCAATTGTGGGCCAAAACTTGCTTTCAGGCTTCACAAATGGCTAAGAGAGATAAAATAACCCAACCATCTTAACTTTTCCAACAAATAAAGCTACAAAATTATAATAGACTTTAGGAGCTTGAAGAACTACAATTGCTGTGAAAGTGGGTGTTTAGGTGAAGTCATCCTTCAAATCTATTTGCAGCCTCTGAAAGTTAACAAGCATGTATAATAAAAGTGACAGTTAAAAGAATGCTTAGATTTTCAAAGAAGTATAGTCATGTCCTCTAAAACATGCTTGCAAAGAAGCAGTTTTCATGAGATGAAAGAAAACTTCATTATCCCTTGAGCAACTGGCTTTCAGATAGGAATGAAGGAAAAGCAGAGGACACTGCTGTGCTGTTCAGTATAGTTACAATATAATACTTAAAGGAAAGTAGAATAGTGGTGCAGTTGAATTCTTACTATTTGAAACAGTGCATATCACTAAAATACTTGCAATTAAGTTTTAGAGCAGAAAGGTTGGTTATACATACATTAAGCTGCTATGACTATGAAAGTGATTAAGGAGTTCTGATATCAGAGTCCAGCTCCAATCTGACCTTTATTTATAGCAAGTTCATATTGGTATTGGTTTCTCCATGTTGACCTTGGGGCATCTAGTCATACCTTATGCAAGTTCTTGTGAGCAAAGCTTTGAATGTCAGCATGTGGGACTCTGCTTTGGGAGCCTCTGGTGCCATATATCAGAACTGAACAGGCTGTTTCCAACAGGAATATATATTCAGTGCTGAAGTGCTAGGATTCAGAAATCCAAGTCTGCACCTATGTGTAGAGACTTTTTCTTTTTTTTTTTTGACATCTTCTTTCGCTGTCTTTAAAAACTAAACTAATGAAACTGTGGTAGAGCTCACACACCTAAAAACTGAGCAAAAACAAAATTGCTCTGAAGTTTTCATTCTTACCACATTACTTCATCTCCAACTGACTAAGAAACTACAGAGCACAAAGCATATTTCTGTATTACCATACCACGAACTTTCCATTATGTACTCACCAGTGGGAATGCTGCCACTTCTCTGGAGTAGGGACGATCCCACTTGGAAGAAGTGACACAGTTCAGAGTATGTGGTGACATCTACAAGAAACAAGACACGATGAGAGCAAGAAATTACCGAATTCAGTTGAACATATCAGTGTGAAGCCTTCTTCAAGTTCACATTACCACATATAAATAATTACTGTCTTGAGAACACTGTTTTTCTGGGGGGAAAAAAAGGCATATTTAAACCAGGAGGCAAGTCAGTATTTGGATTTTTTTTCAGTTTTCCTTAAGATGATACCCAAGGCTCAAATATGTTTTTGGCTTTTCACTAAACTTAAAAGTCAGTGCATGATTAAAAGAGTTGAACAGAACTTGAGCTGATACCAAGCTGTTTTAGCATTGCTAAAATAATTCAATCCTTATTTTATTATTAATGTTAAGGTAATTCCATTTCCATCTTAAGCCAGTGAAATAAGTGTCTCTTCTCCATTACTTTGAGATGGCCTTGAAATATAAATTAAGTGCTTGTAGAAATAACTTTCTCTGCTCTGTCAGCAAAGGCCTGACTTCTCACTTGAAAAAGTCAAAATTCAAATTTTGAAAAAGCTGAAGGTTTCTCAAGAAAGTTTTGTGTTCACTGTTGTGCACCATTACTTTTGAGAGTACTGAAAGACCAGGAAGTGGACTTCTGCACTCTCAAAGGTTAGGCTGATGCTTGTACCTTGCTCTATATGCCATCTTACCTTTAGCGGGTTAATTTGGGGGTCCATCCTGCCCTCCTCTATTTCAGCAATTTCCTGCCGAATACTGATCATTGCATCACAAAATCTGTCCAGCTCTGCTTTGTCTTCAGACTCTGTGGGTTCAATCATAAGTGTCCCTGCCACTGGCCAGGACATGGTTGGAGCATGAAAACCTGGTGACAAAAGCATAAATCAGCCGCTGACAATAGGGTATGAGATAATACATGCATTAGCTATCAGCAGATTCACAAATTCAGTCCTTTCTCTACAAAAATCTGTTTAGGATTGAACTCATTGGTAGTGTTACTGGTACTGTACTTTAGAGGAGAGAGAGACTTCAAGTATATTTGTTTTTAGCACTGAAGCATATCATCACTGTATTATTTACAATCGAGCTGATTTAATGAAACAGTTTATTAAAAAGGAACTTCAACATACTTATCTAACTCACCTCTATACCTACTGAAAATCTGTTTAAAGTGGTGCATAATATTTAAGGCTCACTTACAAAGAGCAGGAAGGTTGGGTCTTTTGGTATTAAAACTAGGCTTTGGATTAATTCACAGAAGAGGTATTACTGGTTACGGTTTTAACAGCTTTCATGCATACTCATTAGAAGCACAGTTCTATAGGATCAAATAATTCAATGGGTCCTCTTGTCTAGCAGCCAAAAAGCATCCACAATCAGATCCTTAAGAGCATGTTTACAAAACTGGGAAAACCATATCAGGATGGAACTGTTCAAATCCTATCATCCCACTTCAAAAGCTTTTTTTTTTCTCCTTTCCTATTTTGTTTTGTGGGAATCTTATTAAGCGTTTGGCTCCAGCCCACTTGCTCCAAATAGTTGAAAGTCACGTAATCAGTAATTTGATGGGGCAGTTTACAAAACTCTGAAGTAGCAGCAGAGTCAGAAGTACCTACTACAACTCAGTATATGCAAATAGCTCTCTAAGCCCTTAAAGAACAGGAGGAATCCTGAAATAATTGTGATAGATTCACCATCCATAAGCACAGAACTAGAATGTTTGTGTCTACCTTTAGAACAGATTTAGAAAATTTTCACATACACTGCTATTTTAAAGAACAGACATTTGACTTACCATAATCCTGAAGCCTTTTAGCAAGATCTACAGCTTCAATGTTTGCTGTTTTTTTGAAAGGTCTTGTATCCAAAATGAATTCATGGGCCACGTAACCTGTAAATGAAAAAGTGAACACTAGGTTTACTTAATAGGAGAACAATGCAACTTACCAAGCCGTCTATTCTGATTGGTTTTGTGGAGAGCATGGAAAAAAGACAAACTCAAATAGCCACTTGGGCAAAACCTCAAATCTGATAAATTGTCAAGCAAGAGATATACAACTCAGTTTTTGAAGACTGGCATTTTGAGTCCCATATCACATCAAGAAGAGATCTCATTTACAAGATCGGAGCTAGGAATGAGTGTCAAAGTAGCTCCTACAATTTACAAGCTCTCTGAAAAAATAATTGGATTTGTCAATGGCCCAACACCATTTGGGTCTTAGGCTATCTAAAATTAATCAAGATAATCAGTTTTATTTTATGCCAGAGCAAAGCCCAAATCTAGTGTTACAGACAGGCTAAATACAAAAGTTGTGTGTAATGATTCTGGAGAACCTTTCATTACATTATTAAATCCTTCAAAATTTGCATTTTTCATTCATTTTTATTAAAGTACAACTTGCAGGTTTAACCAAGGTGTATGTCATTAAATTTAAGATATATACTTTAGAGATAATATATATTGTAATCAAATGTTCTTCGATGATGTTCAGCTTAAACAAGACAAATAAATTCTCTGATAGTTACTCTACTACCGCAATAATTTTTTCATCTATTCTTCTTTACTTCTGTTGCAAGACTGGACAGCCAAAACAGGGAATCAGAATGTAGCCAAAATATCATGCATTGCCAAGGGAATTCTATCTCACAACAGTGAACAAGAAGCAGAAATGGAGGAAACTTGGGGAGATTTTTTCAGAGGAAGTGTGCAAGGGGAAGTACAGGTCCAAAAATTACTTTCAGTTCTTAAATTGTTGCAACATTGGTTATGGAGATTTGGTAGTCTCAACCTGGTTAGTTTTCCTTTTCCCAAAATGATCACTAAATTTCAAGGAGACCAATCTAATGGTTTACTCTATCTTTTGGCATCATTTTTTCTAATTACAAACAGATACTATTTTTATTCTACTTCCAAGTATCTCAGTTTCATTGCAATACATCTACAGAAGTGTGGCAGGTTATTTCTCTCCTTGTGAATAACATGAAGAGAAGTTTGAAATCAGAGGTCACATAGCATTAAAAAAACCAAAAAAACACACCACGTTGCAAGCCAACTTCTACATGAGGCAAAAAAGAGTCAGCCTGGTAGAAGAAAAAAATTGTCCAATACTTGCCTCTTGCTCCTCTGAAAAGAACTTTGTAGTGCTTCTCTAGCCTCTTTGCCATGTAATTTGCATTTAGTATAGCAATCTCAGAAGCATGCTTCAGACCCTTTGCTCCCATTGTCTGAAAGCAAAATAACATGAAGAAACAGATCTAAACCATGTCCAACACAAGCAAAGTGTGCTCCTGCATGACAGAGAGCAGCACCTCAATGCACCTGGCTAGCTCTAAGGCAGTCACTCTGCTGTTACACTTTTCCACACAACACCCATGGAGAAGCACTGGATATTGACTGAGGGCACCTTTGGTGCACATCGTTTATGAGAGTATCTACGGTGTAAGAGGTTCAGCTTGAAGACCACAAGTGGATGACCCAAACCTTTCCACTAACTGAGAAGCCTTGAACTGAATAGAAAAAAGTGAGAACACAAACAATGTCAAAAGGCACAGTCTGCCTGTCTCCATCCCACATCCCATCTGTCCAGAGAACTTTAGGTGGGACACTGTAAATAGACGGCATTTTGCACTGTGAGGAAACAGCTCCCCTTAAAAATTTCTAATTGATTAAATATTCTGTAACGGGAACCAGTTTAGACTCACAAATTATTTTTATCCACAGCTGAAAATGAAAATTGTACCAGCTCATATTTGCTCATTTTGAATTCCAGGAGAGCTGGTTTCCCCAGCAGAGGAAGTCTCGATTAGAATATCAAACTGGCAACAAAGTATACTCTGAATGACACTGCCCCTAGGTTTACTCTTCCCTAACTTCGTCACTGGAAGTGTTAAATATAGCTCAAGAGTCCCAGCATACCCTTCTATCAAATAGAATTTAAATCTGTTGGATAAGTATTTCCATACATGTAGCAAAATATTTGCTATCCTATCACTAAATTACAAGGGATTAACAAATTACATAGATCATGGTCAAGCTGTCTCACACGTAAAACTAAAACTAAGTCCAGTTTTCAAACCCAGTAAAATCCTCCAGAATTCAGAATACTGTAAAGTTGAACGTTATGTAGATGTTGAATACAACAATACTGAATCATACAATTAAAAATACTTTGGGGGGAAGAGTAATTACCAAGCAACTTTTCAACATGATAACTTTAATGTGAGAAAGTTTAAGTCTGACTGCATTTTTCTGCCTGCTGTCTACTTATCTCAAGACCTATTACAGACAAGAGGTAGAAGAGTTGTCCTGACATCCTTTCTCGTGGCAACATTGTCCTACCATAAAACAAGTAGGCTTGACATATATAAATAACCTATGACTGTACTGTAATCACTTCATTTCACTGCATTTTCGTTGGTGCAAACACCTTACGAGTGGCTCTTAAACCTGTTCATGTGTTCCAGTGGTCACTGGACTTGAAACAGAAACAGAACCTCAGCTGACACTCCTTATAAAAGTCTACACACCTTGATATACACCCAGGAAATTGGCAATATAGCACTGGAACCCCAAGGTGCAGCACTGACAGTACCCAAAGGACATGCATCCTCATCTGGCTGAATTTTGATCACAGGGTGGGTAGGCAAGTAGGGAGCCAAGTGCTTCTTCCTAAAACAAAAACACTGATTTTAGAACTGTTCCTGTATTACAATATCTGGACAGTTTCATCATCAGTAGTTTCTCTTCACCTTGCTTCCAAACACAGTCCTCTAGGTAGTCTGATCTATGCCTTCTTCATAAGAAAGTTTATGAACACAACTGGTGCCAGTGGAGGATGGCACTCAGTTTTCAACCTATCACAAGATATTTATGGAGTTATCCAAATAAAAATTACTTTCTTTAAAGAAGTAAGATTATTTTCCTTTAAGGAAATACAAATACTCCATAGGATAGATTCACACTGCTCATGGAGCACTTCTGTGTTCTGGACTACATGCAGTATTATCAGCCCTCAGAGTCCATCTCTTGCTCAGGAAACAGATTGCTGAGTGAGGTTTACCACACAAACTAGGGAGGCCAACATGGAAGGCAGGGTTTGGGGATACAGGTGTACACCACCATTCATGAGATCAGCCCATGACTGTGCTGGAGAAGGACTCTTGCAACCGCCATAACACCTTTCCTGTCCACAACTCTGTACTGAAGTGAACATCCAACCAAGATTCACTAAGGTATATATATACATTTTTTTTTTTTTTAAGGAAAAGGCTAATATAGAGATACCCACACTCCAATAGGTCCCATTCCAGGTCCTCCTCCTCCATGGGGAATGCAAAAGGTTTTGTGAAGATTTAAGTGAGAGACATCAGAGCCATAATCACCAGGACGACACAGACCAACCTGTAAAGGGAATATTCTGTTTCAAAATATTCTTCATATGCCATTTAAAACCCATTACTGAAAGCAAGGAGAACAGGTTGAAAAAGATGGTGTATGTTTTATGTTTTTCTTTTTATTATGATGCATCATAAGCAAGAACTTGATGCAAATAGTACTTGGTTTTAGGAATTCTTAATTACATCTGTAAAGAATGTCTTTGATAAAGGTTAGGCAGACTAAGCCAATTTCAGTTAACAACTCATAAATCTTATGACACATTTCAGGGCAAAATCAAATAAAAGAGAATTACTTTCACCATATAATTTTTATTACTCTCCTGGGAAATCTCACATCTTCCCCCAAACACTGTGGCATCTTGCACAGAAGCTGTGTTACGGTGTGAACTGAGTACTGCTGTGCTGTTTATATTGCAAGGGTTCCCAGTAGTAGTAAATGTGCCTAGATTCTATACCTGAGCATTCATATTTGCTCCATCTAAGTAAACTTGGCCTCCATGTTTGTGAATGAGGTCACACACATCTCCAATCTCCTCTTCAAACACACCATTGGTGGAAGGGTATGTGATCATGATGGCTGCCAAGTTCTCCTTGTGCTTGTCCACCTGGTGACAGGGAGGGGAGAGAAAAAGGTCACTGAGGCTCCTAAAGCTTCTCAAGAATTTATTTTAAAAATACAACTAAAGTCAGAGTGTTTTACAGATGGGAAGCAAACCTATCAGCAGACAGTCAAAGTGATAAGTGATATAAGTGATAAGCTGACTGTAAGTGATAGCCAACAAAGGATACTGGGTTCCTTCCTTCAGCCATGCCTATGGAAAAAGAGTGATTATGAATAAATTGGAATTTTAAATCAGGGAAGAAGGCAGGTATTAAAAGGTGTGTATATATATATATATATACACACACATATATACAATACCTACTTCTGGGATCTTCAGACAACCAAATGAAACATCTGGCTTTCAAGTTAATGTGAAAAAATGACCATTCCCCCTACTTTCAGCAATACAGTCCTATGACTACTGTAAAAGTTTGTTCAAATGTGGAAATGTGTCCTGCTAATCCCTTGCATTGCAAGATTCATCTGCAGCCAATATACTTTAAATAAGAAAAGAAAAGTAGTTGCCTAGCAACACCTTCCCCAGCAGAGGTGGACTTAAACTTTGCTAAAAGAAGGCTGAAATGCAGTTTCAAATGCTTCACAATCATGAACACGGCTTGTTCATTTCCAGTACTAGCTTTGGACCAAAAGGGTCTGCTATAAATGAGTGCACTGTGTAGAAAGACTCTTTGAGCAAATCCTGCACCTAAGATCCTCAAATTAAAAGAAATCACAAGTGCCATATGGTTAGTGTCTGAGTGAGCAAAAAAAAAAATTACTTATCCTTTCGAAGCACATATTCACTACTATTGCTTTATTTTTTTCTTGTAGAAAAATGTGATTCAGCTGCCAACACCATTGTCTTCCGAGAAGTGTTCCTTGAAAATTAAAGATAATTAAATACTCACCATTGCTTTTAAATGAGAAATATCAATGCTCCCATTTTTATCCACTTCAATTGGCTGAATTTTCATCCCTGCCATCTGTGCACTTGCTGGATTAGTACCATGAGCAGATTTAGGAATAAGACAAACCTTGGAAGGAAAAGAAAAACAGAGACTAAAGTATCAGTAGTTAAAAAATCCTAATGTTTTATGGTCTACACTCAACTACAATTCATTAGCAAAGTTTTGAAAAGAAATCGTGATGGTACCAGCAAATTGCCTCTTTTGCTGAATAATGCAACGAAATTTTTAAAGAAAATCCATTCAGGTATCAGCATTTAAATACTCATTACCAAAGCTTCATTTGCTGCAAAGTCATATTTAGGGATGCAATTCCAGAATATTATTTCAGATACTCATATTTAAAATTCTTTTGCCTCACCCCACCTTTTTATAAAACACTAGGGTTTTTTTTACAGTTATCAGTCTCCATAGGTACAATGACTTGAAAGGAAAAACTGCCTAATTCCAAATTTCCACTACAACCTCTTCTGGCTTCCAAAGCATTTTCTTCTGTATTCTATTCAAAACAAAAATTTAGACCAAAACATTTTGGCTATAGATGAGAAACTCAGAGCTGCTTGCATGCTCTGTAAAGTTAACTTTAAAAAAAAAAAATGAGAAGCTCTTCTACCTAAATAAATGTAGACTCTTGTTAGTCATAGGAAAATGGTGCATGTCCCAGACATTTCTTAGGAATTCCCCCCTTTCTATAGACAACAAGTATATATATATGAAAAAAAAAAAAAAAAGGAAAAACTAATTTTCTTCTAGTGCATTTTCCTGAGAAACTGCATGATGGGTCATGCTGAGACAAATGTGAATACTTGAAAATATCAGAAACACACGGAACAGTGCAGTGCCAGGAAGCACTGTGCCACATCTGTAGCCATTTTATCCACATAGCTGAAATGTAAAGTGGCTCCAGATGGCCACCGAGGCCGGCTGGGTACAGACATCATCAGTCACAGAAAAAAGCAGGGATGTAGGGATGTGAGCCATCCGTTCATGTCCGTGCTTTTTTCCCACAAGAGGGCACTCAATCCAAACGCGGCCAACTATGAGAACCTTGAGCTGCTGGTTTAATTAATTAATTTCTCCAGCCCAGGAGAAAAAAAACACTTCAGTTGAAAGGCCAATATTCTGTGGGCTTTCTCATTTTCTTATTACTTTTTACTCTTTCCAAGAGTACCATGATTTTCCTGTGACATTGGAAATCTGTAAAGTGTGAGTAAAGTGCAAGCAGCCTCCAGGCTCTCCTATGGGTATTTTCAGACCACAGAAGGACCCACAGACACTCAGAGAATCCTTGCACAGAATAAGAGAAATGGCAGCATAGACAAGCAGAAGACAACTCTCCAAGAAATAAAATATGAACCTAATTTCACTTCCCACTGAGTAAAACTACTCACAAAGCAAAGTTTCTAACTGTAGAGTGTTTGCCTGCTAATAAGTTTGATGAGATCTGGATGCAACAAAAACAAAAAGAGAGAAAGACGACACATATTCAATGTTAGGTGGTTTCCTCACAAAGAGGCTATGGTTTCCAGGAGGCCAGGACAGAGAAGCTCCCATTTTGAAAAGGCAAATGAGTCCCAAAGCCAAGGATAAAATCAGGTTCAAAAGATAAGTATGCTATTGCACTAAGGACTTTCTTCCTTCTGTTTAAAGCCAATTCTACGGGTGTGTGAAAGAAGATGACCTAAGTAATCTCAGATTTCCAAGAAGTTTTTGATGTAGTTCCAAAAAATGTTTCTAAATTCCTAGAGGGTTAAGTGAGAAGGTACATATGGATAAATATTTCATGAATACATGTTAAAGAAAAGAAAAATAGTAAGTTTTCACTGTATGGAAAGGTCATATTAATAGAATATTATAAATATCTGTGCTGGTTCTCTAACATTTAAAATTACTCATAATTGTGTTTATAATGGAGACACACAATGAAATGGCAAATATCCTGTTAATACAAACTCCCCCAGGTCACTAAAATAACTGATTGCAGAGTTCAGAAAAGGATCCACAGGACTGAGGGGCAGCATTCAAAGCAGTGTATGTGTATTGGAGGCAGACAGGTCTGAAGCATGGCATGAGAAAACACATCTTCACAACCCACAGCTGTGATCTTTAGCTTTGAGCCTACTGCTGCTAAAAGATCTCACAGTCTTGGTGGGAAAGAAAGCAACTGCATCAAAAACTAGAAAGGGAATAAGAGAAAAAAAGTAAAAGGAACACAGATGCTTTAAAGATAACTGAATTCATAAAATGGCTTTTTTGAGAAGGATAGACAAATAACTGGAATCCAGCTAGGAAATGAGGATAGATAAGGATATAATAAATAATATTTATTAATATAAATAATAAATAAATACATGATATGTCAACTGTTAACATGGAAAAACTGTTCATCATCTTTCAAGAGTGAGAGGGTGTTAGATGAAATTGTAAACATATCTCAATTTCCTTCCTTCCTTTCTGGCTTCCCATGGCTGGCCACGTGGCATGTGCAATGGTTGCTTGGGAATTAAAATGCCATAAGCATGACCTTCCCTGCTTTGCTCTCCTTTCCTGAAGCTTCTGTTGTTGAGCCTGCCATTAAATGTCATACACATTTATGGTCAGCTGTCCTGGCTGTATCTCTCCCAGCACCTTGCTGACACCTAGCCTTCTTCTGGGAAAGAACAGGGTCAGGACAAGGCAATGCCACAGACAGAAAGCCTTGACACTGTGAAAGCACTGTTCACCATTTGCCAAGAGATCCCTGTGCTGTGAACAGTGCTTCCTCCACAATTCATGTGGAGAAAGTTAAGTTCAACCTAGACAGACTCTACCACCACCCTTCCAGGGAGTGCCCTGTCTCATTTTCATTGTCTGTCAAAACTTTTGTTACCAAGGATCCAAGTGGGAAGCTGGAGTACTGAAAGCCTATCAGAGGTGACAATACACAACCTAATTTCCCTCTAGGTGAGTCCCAGCTCCTGAATCAACCCTCCACTTCCAACCCAACACTCTCCCCCACATGAGCATTGACACTTACGGTTCTATGACGTTCTCCTTTGGCATTTAAATAAGCTTTGATTGCAGCCAAGCCTGCGTACTCTCCTTGGGCTCCACTGTAGGAAGAACACAAACACTGTCACACAGCACACAAACCAGGAAGTTCCACCACTCTGCCAAAACTTCAAAACTGTCCAGCCCTAACCCTTACCAATGACTTCAGGCAAGTGTCAGCAAATTAAAAGGAGCACATTCCATAGATTAAATTACAAATGGACATGCTTAAATTAACAGCTAGATGCAAATGAAAAGAGTAGATGACGAAGGTTATGCCATTTTATGTGTTTGTACTATGATGTTAAATCCCTCTGGTGACTGAGCTGATCCACATTTCTGCACCTAGCAGGGGATCCTGTGCTTGATTACAGAGAGACAAACTAATACCAAAATGCATAGCAAAGTGTATATAATGAAACATAAAATGTCTTTCAGTGACAGCCTAAATGTAGTAAGCTCTTGCTGCTCATTTTGTATCAGAACTGCTAATGGAGAAACAGGTTGCAGCAGCACTCTTTAAATGCTGCTTTATTAATTTCAGTGAGCATGCAGATCTTAGGCATTCTTCAGTCAAACCTAGTGCACTAACTAGTAGTTTTACAAATTAAACACCTGGCAGCTCATGCATCTTATTCCTATTCCAAATCTTTATTTTCAGGTCATAGGGGAAAATATTAAAAGAATTTAAAAAAACAAATCATTAAATTTTAGAAGAGATGTGACAAAATAATACCATCATTTTGAAAAGAACAACTACTTAGTAATTTCATAATCTTGCATTCAAGAAAAAATTGATTTTAGAAAATTCTTCTGGCTTTGGTTTGCACATTTTCTTCGGAGATAAGTTTTTGGAACCATGTCTCAAGGTGCAAACACTCATCAAAAAAAGTTCCTACCTATTCGGCTGGAAGGAGATTTTGTCATAGCCTGTAATCTCACATAGGTCCTTCTCTAAATCCTTGAAAAGCTGCTGATACCCTTGAGCTTGATCCAGAGGAACAAAAGGGTGGATGTTGGCAAATTCTCTCCATGTAATAGGCTATAAAAACAAAACAAACAAACATATAAAGAGAGCTGTAACAAAATACTCTACAGACACCTCTGTTCCGTTGTTAAATTCTGTGAAAGAAAGAAGTTGCCTTGTGGTCAATTAAATATCAGACATGAAGTATGTTGATCTGCTGGAGGCTTGGAAAGCTCTCTAGAGGGATCTGGACAGGTTGGATTGATGAAGCCAAGGCCAGTCATGTGAGATTCAATAAGGTCTAATGTTAACTGATTTAATGCTAACATTTCAGCTTTTTATTTTGGTAATCAGATTACACATAAAGATTTGGGGTATTATAAAGAGATTACTCCCAAAGCTTAGAAGTAGCTTATAGAATGCATTTGCCCTTTTCTTTCTTGCTCCTTTTTTCCCTTCTCAACAGATCACCAAATCCACGTTGGTGTTTAAGCTACAGGATGGTGCAAAAGCCTTGCAGATAAGGGGATAACGTGTATGTCTCAAACACTGATGGACAGATAGCTGTGGAGCCAACCAAGGATTGTTAAGAGCACACTGTGTAAATGAGCAAGAAAAAACAGAATGCAGGTGGAGAAAGAGGTAGAACACGGAGGTAGAATAGCACTTTGCTGGGACAACAGTCTTTGTCCTGGCTTCTGGATATAAGTACAACACAGTACAGCACAAGTGCAGCAATGAGGTTAAGAAGAGGGCATTGACCAAAGGGTGATCCAGTGGCGGGCATCAAGACCTCAAAGACCCCCAAAGCCCTCTGACCCACTTCCAGAAAGGCCCAGAAGAACTGTGCACAGACTATGCATGATAATTAATTTGCATAGAGAACAAGAAACTTAATTCCAGGGTCAGAAAAAATTATCTGTAAAAAGGTAGAAGCCTCTGTGCACATGTGCCTAGGACCCTGGACACACCTGGACACACCATCGACTGGATCAACATGGGAGACAAGACTGGTGATCTTTCTTTCTTTATACCTTTCTTCCACTCTCTCTTCTCCTTGCTAACTTCCCCTACTCTCTTCTCTTCAATTTGCCCATTATTCAAAATACACCACCATGGGTTTATGCTAGAAGATAAGAGACTAATTTAAACCAATTTCCATGCCAAGTGTATAATTTACTAATACAGCTCTGTAAGTTTCTTTAGTGCACCCTCTGATTTTGGTAATTCCTTTTTGACCAAATGTATCTGCAAATCTTGGGTGCTGCCTTCCCTTTAAGAGTGGGATACCACATTTTACTGGCATTTCTGTGCCCGTGGGTCAAAACAACCCCAGGCAGAGCTGCAGGCTGGAGGCAGAATGCCTGGAAAGACCTGGGAGTGCTGGTGACAGCAGCTGAACATGAGCCAGCAGTGCCCAGGTGGCCAAACAGGCCAATGGCATTCTGGCCTGTTCCAGCAATAGTGTGGCCAGCAGGACCAGGGCAGCGGTTGTCCCCCTGTACTTGGAGCTGGTGACACCACACCTGAAATCCTGTGTTCAGTTTTGGGCCCCTTACTCCATGAGAGAAATTAAGGTTCTGGAGCATGTCCAGAAAAAGGCTATGAAGCTGGTAAAGGCTCACTAAGGTGGGCTCAAGGAGTGCTCATAGGATCACAAGTCCTGTGAGGAGCAGCTGATGGAGCTGGGGTTGTTTAGGCTGGAGGAGGCCCAAGGGGGACATTGTCACTTCTCTACAACTGCCTGAAAGGAGGGTATAGCCAGGTGGGGGTTGGTCCCTTCTCAGTAGCAGTAAGACTGGATATAAGGAAAAACGTATTCACAGAAGGAATTAACAAGCATTTCAACAGCCTCCCTAAAGAACTGCCGAAGTCAACACCCCTGGAAGTGTTTACAAGGTTTGCTGATATGGTGATCAGGAACGTGGTTTATTGATGGACTCAGCAGTGCCAGGTTAACAGCTGGACTTAATCTAAAGGGTATTTTCCAACATAAATGATTCTATGATTTTCAGCAACCACTTTTTAACATTAGGAATATGCTTAAAAATCCTTAATTTCTCCTACTACTAAGTTTCAAGTACCCTTACATAGTGCTGTGGGATCACAACGTAAACAGAGATAAGTTGTCTGGAATAGTGTGAGTTTTACTTAGAGGAAATATAGAAGAGTGTACTGTAAAGGGAGAGAGAGAAAGCAGTGAAAGAAAGAGGACAAAGGAAACTAGTGAAAGATGAAAGAAGACAACAGGAAGAGAGCAAAGGAAGCTCATTCCAAGTCAAAAAGTCATTAGGTAATCAAACAGCCTGGCTAAAGCTCTAGGTGATTTGCTATCAGCTAGAAAAATGAAGATATATGGGGACTCTTCAGCAGGGAAAAAGGGAATTATCCTAAAAAAATTGCAAACTGAAAAAGAAGCATGAGTTGTCAGTCCCACCTGACTCTTTCCACATTTCTGAGGATTTGATTTTAAGATCTGTAAAGCAGGCAGAAGTTAGGTAATGCAACATTGCTTGAGGGAACAGGACTGTGATACCTAATTCCAAAAATCATTTTCATAATTTTTTTCAAAACAGAGTCTTCAAGACCACACACTCTCCTACTCTTCTCGCAGTCCTACTTGCGCTTTTTGGAACTTTTCCTTAGTGGAAAAGGGAGAGGGTGACTTTAGCTATGCCTGAAACTGCCTCTTCAGCTGGAGTATTAGACCAAGAACAGCCTTTGCTTCTCTAGAATGACACTGGGTAGATAGTTTATTCATGTGGATATCAAGCGAGACAGTAGTATTGCAACTTACTGTGAGTTCGGCTGAACTATTGAGCTTCATTGTGCAGGACCCCTAAAAATACAAACACACATCAGTATTTATTGAAATACATAAACATGCAAGTAAGTACATAATTTTTTGTCTTTTCTTTTCATCAAATACCTACCAAGGGAATCATGCTGTGAACAAGGGAAATATCTTTGTTTTCTAATCTTTTCATGTACCGTACAATGTTTGTCTCAGAGTGATAGCTGGAGAACACAAAACACAGTATTAAGGCAAGCAGATTAGCTATACCAGCTGCTACATAGGAAAAGAACACAAAAAATAAGTAAGACTGAGGGTAGTTATTAATATATACTAAATAGTTCTTTCCAAACTAGCACTTTAAGCTTGCTAATAGCAACACAGATTAAAAATGCTTATTATTATCTCAGTAACACTATGAGTAAATATGGAATACAAGGATACCATGTCCTCAAATAGCAGGCTGTACAACGCAGCAGATTAATGGAAAAACATTCCCTCAGTGGTCATGACTATTGCTCTGCTCATTTATAACCAGAGAAATAACAAAAAATGCTACTAAATATCTTATTTTAGAGTAACAAGTCACTGTATGAATCTAGGTACAAAATTGTCCTCAACTGACTCCACTGCTAGTTTTGAAAGGAGATATTTCAGATTTCCTAAAAATAGCAAATACACATTCACAAACCTGTTGAAAACTTGGTGTGTCAAGAATTTGGAAGTTCTTTTAAATGGGGTGCTAAGGATGCCTTTGGTTTCCTCACCCATGCCCTCAGCAATTAGCTCCTTCAACAAAAAGAAATAGAGTCAAATATTTTAATGGAAACTTATTTTTCTCGTAGTCAACTGCCATTAGAACTAGCTTATGCTACCAGTTTACCTCAGGATTTGGTCAGCTCGCTTTTAAGGTAAAATTCCCCCCTTTAATATCATATGTATCTGTATATACCTAGCCTGACAACAGCATTATATTAAAACTGGGTAATTTTAATGTCTCAGTATTCCTGCTAAATGCTAATGACATGCAACAAAAATTCCAGTGGGAAAGAAATAACTGACCCCATGTCCTAACCATCACAGAAGAAGTAATACCCTAAATGCAAGGTGTCCAGGCTGACAGAAAGAACCAAGTGTCACAACCAGAACACAGCATTATATAAATCCTTTATTTAACACTACCTCTTTATTTAAGAGAGGATCTGAAATTCTTAATATTTAACAAATGGCCATCATATAGAAACCCACTATACAAGACCAGTTTTGGTCTTCACTAAACTCTGGAAACATTCAGATAGTTTAATCTGCATGACTTATTATGTACTTACAGAAGAAGACTCGCAACCAAAAATCCACAATATGTCATCTAGATCTTTCTCATTTACAGTTTCATCAAGTGATACTCCAAGCTATGGATAAAAGCACCAGTAATTACTCAAAACTGTTTATTCTAGAGACATAGCACATTTGATTTGGTCAAGAAACACTTTCCAGAAACAGAAGTGAAAAAAAAAAATATATTTCCCTAATACATAAACATACATATTTATAGGTATTTTTTATACATAAATTTATTTTATTTACATAAAAATTTCCAGTTCTTTTCTTTACCCTCCTAAACCCTTCAAGCCAGATTCAGAAACTTTGAGACTCATGACTTCCTTTCTAGTATTCCTAAGTGTTTTCTACTTAATAAGAAAATTGCCCATTTTCCTGTGACACTCCTTCCCCCTACTCCAATTTACAGAACATACTACACTTTGTGAAGACTCCTTAGTGCCAACCAAAATGTGGTTTAGATTTCAGTCTGCCTTCAAACACTGCCATAGGACCTGAATTCTGGATGTCACTTTGTATTTCATCATTAAATTTTAGAGTCTCTCCACTCTACCCCTTGGTGGCATATTTAACATGAAAAAATTAGATAATCCTTTTAATTGGCATGCAATGAAAACACAATAATTATTTCTGGAAGTTCAGTGTGTCACTTAACAAGTTCATTCTTTATATTATCTTTATAATTGATGGCTATATCTGAGCAAATTACAAGACCTTAAATAATTTTGTTCTGTTTAGCACATGTAATGACTACAAATTTAATGAAGAAAATATCATACTACAAAATTTCTGAATTTATCAAAGGTTTAGAAAGTTGCTTACTCTGCCATCGCTATAAATCCGAAAGTTTATCTTTCTAAGAGCTGCCCTGTCCAAAACCTCTTTGACTGAGCATCCACACGTGATCGTCAAGGTATCAAAGAACAGATCATGATGTAGTTTATGACCAGCTCGCCTGAGACCTATAAAAAACAGTAAGTTAATTCTATTATATCCACACTGTATTGTTTGCTCAGGGAGAAGTTGCAGAACAATATTACGTATCTCAAAAGTAAATGCTTTTACATAATAAAGCAAAATATGCCCCTTGTGTAAAGTGCAGTAAAATCACCGTCTTTTTAGTGAAATGTCACAGTGTATGAAAAGCAACTAAATCAGACTCAAACCTAAGTAATAACGCAGATTGAGTCTAGGGAAGGTCATTCTGATACATCAAATCTGACACATATACAGCAGCAGAGTTGGTATATGAATGCAATAAGGAAAAAATATTAAGATTAGAAAGATATTAATGGATATGAACTGTCACAGAGCTTGCCACAACAAAGTTCAGTCTTAGGGTTTTTTGCAGTAGCAAGGGGTCTTGTAGCTAAATGGACAAATAACGTATGGATGTTTCTTACAGTAATCTCTTGGTTCCAAACAGTCCCGTTTGGTATAGCTCCTTCTGACAGCAGTGGTAGTGTTATCAGTGAAAAAAAACCCCTACTAGACCACACAGTCCAGACGCAATCATTATTTTCTGCTATAGATTCTGTGCTTTTCTTCGGCTGTTAAGCTTTGGGATTTCAGTGTTTGTAGCAGGTATGATACTACATGCAATTTAGCTGAAATATTTCTATTGCTTTAATATAATTTATTACCTTCCTTTGTTATGTTATTAATACTCAGTGCAGATTTCTGTGTGTAAACTATGATGCTTCATCAAAATAAGTAGATGCTGGCAAATCAGTTCAACAGTATCATCTAGAGACTCATTCTGTAGACTTCTGTTAGTTACCCAAGAAAACAGAAGCAATGCCTGCAAGTTCTTATCACACAGGCATGTAATTCTTGGATGTCATTACCAGAACTACAAAAAAAAACATCAGCTGTGAATTTTGTATTAAAATGGCCTCTCTCGAGTTGAGAGAACACATATCAGACGGATACCCCTGCCCCCGCCCTGTAAGTTCATTTAAGATGTATTATTTCAGGGGTAAGAATTTCAGAACAGTTTCTGTAAACATTAAGTACGCACCTTCAGCCAAGATTAGAGCAGCATTGTGTACTCGTCTTGCAATATGCCTTAGTCCATCAGACCCATGGTAAATACCAAACATGGCTGACATATTAGCCAGAAGAGCCTAGGATCCAAACACAGTTTAGGACATGGTTATTGTGAGCAAAGACTACTTCATGTAAGATTAGTGGAATGTTTCTTTAGCACCCTAAGACAACCACATATCCTCAGCTGAAGTTATAGCTGCTTATATATTGCCTACAAAATAAAAGGAGGGGAAAGCAAAATACTTTTATGAAACTGTAAGGACTGATTACGAATTCAATGCTACTTGAAATGTAACTGTTTTAGCAATTAACATGTACTTAAATTCAACTACTGCAACAAAGGCTTTTGAAGACTTTAAAGTCAAGCCAGTCTCACAGGAGCTCATTGTTTAGGATCAGCACAAAAAAAAATTTAGAGTATCTCCTGAATACTAAGTAATTAAACTTGTGTCAGTAATAATAATATCTCCTCAAAATCTGTCACAACATTAAGAGCAGGAGGAAAGCAATGATAGGAGCAAAAAAAGTTATGACCCTGTCTGGCTGGAGGTCTGTGGAAGTATGCTGAAGATAACTATTTTGGATACTTACTTAATCACGGTATTTTCCTGTAAAGATATCACTTTGCTGATGTAACATTCTTCCATCAAATCACATAGACAAAAATATAAGTTGTGACAATTTGAATAATTAGTTTTACATTTTACAAGTTTATTTCTTCTGCCTTGAGTTGGAAATTTCAGACCACTGGAATTCCCTTCTACTTTATAAAGGGTTCTGTATTGCTTATAACAAACACAGCACTACTCAGTGGTGTTCATGCTACAAGACAGACAGATTCATGACACTGCAAGAACTCAGAACTACAGTAAGGAAATAGATAGTAAAACTCTCTTTTCAAGCAGACCCCATTATTCAAAGGACTCAAAACAAATGAACAAAGACCAGAATATTTCTATTTTCTTAATTTTCTATTAAAATCTCTCTAAAGTAAAGCTAACTCATTGTTCAACATGTTCCTTTCTAGCACTGAAAACAAAGTGTAAGTTACCTGTGCTGTGCAGATGTTGCTGGTAGCTTTATCCCTCCTGATATGCTGCTCCCGTGTTTGCAAAGCAAGCCGGTACACTTCCTTCCCACTTGCATCTCTAAGGCACAAGTGAAAATGTTGCTTCTGTTACTTTAAAATTACAGTTTCAATGACACAGGGCTTTATGCTAAGCTGAGACTAGTTATCTATCCTCAGAGACAGAAGAGTGCTAGAGAGAACAAAGTGTAAGTCAGGACAGTTGAAATACCAATCAGAGCAAGACTAAAGAACCTCTAGATTTCTGTTTATATCATGGCTGGTCAGGTAGAGCACACAGTGAAATTCTAAGCAAACTACAGGAGAATTTGGTATTTGCCTTAAAATGACACAAATTTTTGCAGCTATTTTAACTGAAAAATAACATAAATTAAATATTCCTAAGCTTATTGATAACTGTCAGTGTTTTAGTTATTTTGGTTGCTGAAGTACTTCTGGATAGACTCTGAAGTCTTCCTAGTGACAATTACTTTGCATTTCAATTATTACTAGTTAGACATCCTGTCAAAATACACAGTACATCACCATCAGCAACTATCAGAAGCAGATTTTGCACTCTATTTCTCTGCTTTGTTTGCGCATAACCAAAATTTGAAATAGATTAAGTTCCTTCTAGATTATTTTGGAGTTTCACTCAATTTTCCATTTATGTTTTGTAAGATTGGATGACAGAGAAAAAGGTCTAACAGCACAGAATATGTGGAGTAAGTTAGCTTACAAAGCCTCCTGCTATCACAATGAATCCACTCTGCTTTTGGTAATCTCTTCATCCTACAATGCCACAAGAACTACAGACTGTTTCACACAAATGGAATTCTTGAAGCTTGCTTCCTCAAAACTGATGGCAATTTTTAGTGTAACAGTTTTCAAGAAAAAAGGGTGCTCAGTAGACCACCATGGTCACCTGCTGTTCGCAAAGGATGCATGAGATGGTCATAGTGTCTTTTATGGTTTCTTATGTATTACTAGGATCTCTGAGGGGAGACTTTATACTCGGTATCAGGATTTCCAAATAAAAGGTTCTAAAGCATTGGAACAGGCTGCCCAGGGAAGTGACAGCATCTCCATCCCTGGAAGTGGTAAAAAAATGTGTGGGTATGGTGCCAGAGGACATGGTTTAGTGGTGAACACTTGCGGTAGGTTGATAGTTTGACTTGATGATCTTAAAGGTTTTTCCAAACTTAAGGATTCTCAGACTCTGTGACTTCAATCTTTACTTAATGGCAGAGGGAGGTCTTACCTTGTGACACCCACCATTCTGCCCGGCATCATTCTCACTAGATTTTCCTTGACAGCAAAGAATGCTGCATGGGGTCCCCCATAGCACAGTGGGACACCAAACCTCTGGGAGTTACCCAGGACAACATCCACCCCAAATTCTCCAGGAGGCTTCAGAATACAAAGGGCCAGAAGGTCAGTAGCACAGCAGGCAAGAGTCTGAGAACAGAAATGCACAAAGCAGTCAGCCTCTCTTCTGAAGGAATGGGATTTACATGGGAGCTACGTTTTTACAAGGGAGCTACGTTTTTAAATTTTGTTTCAAACAGTTCCACATCACTTGCATGGAGCTGAAGTGCAGTGGTTGTAATGGTTATCAATGGCATGTAGCTGAGATGGTATCTAATTAACACTTAATTTCTATGAACTATGGCTGTTTGATGCATCAGATTGATGTCTGTGTGATCAATAAAATTTAGTTTACCCCATTCTGATGAGCTCTTTCAACAAGTTCAGAAAAGTCTTCAATCTTTCCTTCAGTGTCTGGATACTGAAATAACACTCCATTGACATCCTTTCCACTGAAATCCATCTCATGGGGTAATTTGAGCTCAGTAATAACCCCTGTATAACTGGAAACAAAAACATGCAGAAGACAAAATATTCAAACCACTTCCAACCTTGGAGTGATATTCAATAAGATGTATTCATGGACTCACATATGACTCTTTTCTTTAACATACAGAGAGTCGAACATCTTTGCAGCACTCAACATTGAGAAAGTATCATGTCATGGTATATAGTGCTGAAGAAGAATTGCATTAGATACTACCATCAGAAATAAAGAGCAAAGCAAACAGAGAATGCTTAAGATACTTGCTTCCTAGCAAAACAAAAAAAAAGACCAGAGTGAATTCAACAGTCAAATGTATACAGTTCTGCAACAATTTAAAGGAAAAATTAAATATTTTCTTTTTATCATATGTTTAGTCTCTTCTTAAACAGCTTTCATTTCTTTGCAGTTGTATTTGATCTAGAAGTAATGCCAAAGGATAACAGACCTCTGCTTTTAGTTTGCAAAGAAAGCACAGGCCAGAAATGTTAGGTATATGGCAAAAAGGCACAGATGGTAAATGATTCAGTGTAAGGGAAAAGATATGGTGGAAAATGGAGGAAAAACTTTACTTTGCTCTAGTTTGGACCACTGCTATAGTTTGAGGGTGGCATCGGGCATCTACATAGAACTTTCTCCTTTTGTTGTGTCTGTCAAAAAAAAACAAAAAGAAGATTTAACACATCAATATACATGGAAATAAATTAGCTTATTTTCTAGAAGTGAGTTTTCCTATGTAAAAAGGCAGTTTAAAATGTTGGTTATTACAACCAGACTAAGTGTAAGACTGAACGATGTTTCTGGCACATTTACATTAAGAAAGTTCATTTTAGACACTCAAATGAGAATCATACATGACAAATATTACAACAGATTATGAAACAGAACAGGGAACTAATTTCAAAAGCCATGAGAATGGCTACACACACACATACTCTTTTCAAGGAATACAACTGTGGTCTCTTTAATACAGATTTTTCAATGTTGCCCTGGATAAAAAAAAACATGAGCCATTCAAGTAGGTAAAGGAACATGAAGAAGATGGGTCCCTGCCCACAGCAGTGGGGATAGAACTAGGTGGTCTTTAAGGTCCCTTCCAACACAAACCATTCTATGATTTTGGTAAGAAAATTCCCTAGTTTTCTCTGGTGAGAAGAATTTTATGCCACACCGAGGCTTTAAACTACTGAATAGTTAGAAAACCATTTTTACACATACAAAACTATGACTTCACAGTCTCTGCTGTGTAATCGCCTTCCTGATACACAGTTCTGCAGTGACCAGTCTATCAGCTGATCCTTCAAGTTTTGCATCATCAGACAGCTGGGCCGACATTCAGACAGTTTTCTACCTATCTCTCTCCCACCTCATTCAGACCACAGTTTTTGGTTTCTCTGCGGAGATTTAAGGTATACCCACTGCTCTCCCCTCCCCTCCCAAGCCAGTCACTCAACTGTAGAAAGTCATCAGGCTGGTCAAACATGACTTCCCCAGGTGTTAATTCATGCTCGCGACTCCTTATCCCCTTCTTGTCCTTCACATGTCAGGAGACGGTTTTCAGGGCTAGCAGCTGTTCCATCATCACTGAGGGACTGAGGTGAAGCTGTCTGGCTGGTAGTTCCCTGCATCTTGATTCCCCCCTTCCTGGAGACAAAAGTGTTGCTTTGCTCCACTGCTGAGGCACCTCTCCCAGTCATTGTGGTTGTCCAGAGACAGTCAAGGGTGATTGGTGATAGTTGTATTGGTATCAGGAGGCTCCCTCACCAGCCATCAGGATGGGTGGTGTGTGTGGGTGCAGCATATCAGCACCTGTGTAAGTCCACTTTGCTTAAGTGTTCTCTAGCCTGACCTTCCTCCAACAACGGTGAGTCTTCCTTCCTCTAGAATTTCTCCTACATCCTTAGTTTTCTGAAGGCCTTAAACGTTTAACATTTACATCAACACTAGGAACTTCTCGGGGGGCATGGCAACATGGACTCTAGTTGCTCAATAAACTGCTCACAGTAAGGCGGCCACACTCAACTTCAATCCATTGCCTACACAGGGATAGATTCCTTCAAATTCTGAAATTACTTCCTGCTGTGATTTCAACATACATTTAAACACGGTACCTGTGACATAATTGCATGGCTTCTGCAGCAGCTGTCCCTTCATCTAGCAAAGATGCATTAGCCACATCCATTCCTGTGATATCACACACCATAGTCTGGTAATTAAGGAGGCTCTCCAGCCTGCCCTGGGACACCTCAGGCTGGTAAGGAGTATACTGGGTAACCCTGTAAGAAAAAAGTCCTGAGTTTGGGTCTAGGAAAATAAATGTGTTATTTTGGCAATATAAGTTATGGCAATATATAACTGAATTGTATCACAGAAAAAAAGAAATAGTAAAGTGTAATTCATTAACATGGAAATTTTTTAGAATACAGTGTTTTTTAGATGTTGTAATTTTTATCTTCTAGTGTTGACTTCTTACAGGACAAGAATTTTGTTTCTCCATTTTGAATAGAGAAACTACTTTTAAAACAGAGGTGTAAGGGCATTATAGAGAAGGGACAGAGCAAGTAGATGCTGAGTGTGGAAGAATTAAATCAAGTCACAATATTCAAAGGAGAACGTTTTGTGCAATCATATCTAGATATTGCCACAATTTTTCAATACTGTTTCTGAAGACCTTTACTCGTCAAGTGTTCTCCACCCTTTTAAGAGGAAAGGCACTTGGTATTTCACAGAATCAAACTCAGAAGTATGCAACTTCTTGTGAAATGACAGTTTCCATTTATGTTAGAGGAGGGAAGTCAGACTGATAAGTTTTATCTGTTGTCATTTGGTGAACAAAGCAGTAGTGGCAATGTAAGCAACTCCCTCAAAAACACAAATATCTAAGGGAAATGCTCTATTATAACAGTCCAGAAAAAAAAGCAGCATGGGCCCAGGGATGAAAGGCAAAAACAGAAGTCAGTCTCTCCTCTCACTGCTGGAAATTTGGGCGCTAGATTACACAGTAGTTCAGGACAGACTTTATGCAAGATTGAATTTAGAGTAGCAGCCAGAAATAAGTGGTAAGAGCAAACACTTCTGGCTGCTGTTTTCAAGTGATGGAAGAAAACAGCAATTTGTTTCCCTAAAAGGGCAGTAGTAAGTCTTAGACTTTTGAAAAATTAAGTGAAGGTATAAGCTTTCCAGAAAGACTCCACTATCTGGAAACTCAAGTCATGTAATGTCAATAGAAGGTAAAAACCAAAGATTTTTAAAAAACAAACTGGAGAACTTGGTACTGAGCAAGATGAGAGAAGCAACAAAATAGTAAGGTGAGATAGTAGTAAGAAAGTCCTAAAGAGAATGCAAAACCTGAAAGACATATTCAATATGTGAACTCAAAGTGTTATATATAATGCTAACGTATTTACTGTCTAATTAAATGAAACATCTGCTTGAATTATTCATATACATTATTCTCTACAGTAACAGAAAGCAACAGCTATGTATAGAGTACATAAATATTGATGATTTTCCCAAAACCTATAGTTTTTTTCTCATTTTTGGCCAGTTCTAGCACTAAACTAATTATCATAATATGACTGCATAGTTCACAAGTGAGACCATGTCCCAGGCTGCATGCAATCTTGCTAATCCCAACAGCAGGGCTTCTTTTTCTCCACAGCAGCTAAACCCGGTGTTCAGTTTGCCAGATGAACTTTCAGTCTGATAGTATTAAGATTTCTTTTCTGTATGGTCCCCCTGCCCACTCAGTTCTCACCAATAAAAAGAATTATTCCAAATGCCTTTGCATGAGCAATGACTTCTACTGATTAGTAGAAGAATCTCCTCTGTACCTAAAGTTTTACAATTGTGCTTTCTCATTTTATTTCACCTAAGGGCCCTTTCTGGTGTTTTAAATTGCAGAAGGAACTAGAATTAGACCAACAAGAATTAAAACACTGTGATTAATTGAAATGCATTAGAGAACTCTTGCTCCACATAGCTGGGAAAGTACACCATATTACAAAACAAAATTAATGAAGCTTTATGATTTTGGTGTTACGGTTTTGAATGGTCAACACAAAACAAACCAACAAAAACAAATGAAATTTCAGAAAGATGGGGAAAAAAACCAAAAAATCTTGAATTCCACTACTGCCACAAACTACTATAAAATCTAACAGTGCTACAAATAAAGTCACCTCTTACATTATAACCACACTTAGTTAAACACTCCTTTTAAGAGGGTTTTTTGGCATTTTTAAAGTATCTACATATTTTAATTTATTCTCCTTCTCCATAATTTCTTCAAATAAAATATCTGGCTTTAGTCTGCATTCTGCGTTCTGCCTGAATCTATAATACATGGTAAGTGACTTTTTAAAGTAATTTAAAAGCAAACTCTCTAAAAGTAGTTATTGCACAGTATGTATGTAGTTATTTTCAGAATGCAATGCTTTCATTACATTCTGAGTGTTACTAACTAACAAGTTTAATAATTTACACTAGAGATGTGAAGACTGCAGGCATCCTTGGTACAGGTTTGTACTTTACATATTTAATGTCTGGGGGCAAAGGAATCAAATAAGTTGAACTTTGGGAGACTTTTAGTTGCTCTAGCAAATGCCAAGCAAAGCAAACCCAAGTTATGTAAGGGAGACGGAATAGATCAGAAGCAACAAGCCTGAGCTTGTAGCATTTCCCTAGGAGCTGCAATGTGAAGTGTGCCAGCATGGGAAGTGTTACACATTCAGCAGAAGTAAGAAGTCTGATTTCTTAAACAGCTCCCAGAAAGCCTGTGTAGCTGCTTCAGTACATATGCACACATACATACATACTTTCTCTCCAATAAATATCTTAGCCTTCACTTTAGCCATCTAATAGTTTAGCTTTCAGCTATCTAGCTTGACTTCACTGGACAGTGCAAGATCAGATTTCTGGAGAGACACTCTCAGTTGTTTCATTAACACTACATTACTCTTTAGGATTGAAAAGTCTGCAATTCACTTTGTTCCATTTACTTTCTACTGTTATTGTTTTTGCTCCTACCAACTGATAATTTGTTTCCTATTACTGTACTGATATATTTAGATTGCATATGTCACAAAAAGTGAACGAGGATAAGGCCAAATATAACTTTGCATAGATGTACTTCATAGATTCCTTGACTTCAAACACTACAACTTTTTCACCAGTGATGCAAATAGAGCCAACAAATCTAAAAATAAGTATGACTTAGAGGTCTACAGATATGTAGACTCATTTATGGCAACCCAAAGTATAAAAAATGGCTAATATCTAAGTAACAATGACTTTTTGCACTGAGTAATATGATCCTCTGGTTGGTTGTGGGGTTTTTTGTTGTTTGGGCTTTTAAAAATATATAAAAAACCTTTAAATGCCGATTTTACTAAAATAAAAATTAGTAATAAAGATGACAGTGATCATTTTAATACAGTATAAAAGAAGGACCTTAGTGACTAGTGATAGCAGAGCTTGTAAACTAAATGAGAAAATGCAGGGTGATGTTCAGTCTGTTGAAAAGTGAGACTCCACAAGAAGTTTAGCTTTTCCTGTTGCATCATTTCTGAGTTACAGTTCTTTAGAAACCGAAATGTTGACTGGATGGTCAGAACAAAGTACAATATTCTCAGCTGTTTCATAAATGAATTATCATATTACGTTAGTTCAATGTCACTGCTGTTCGCCAGAGAATTATTTGATCAGACAAAACAAGAACTCACTTTATGGATAAACATTCAAACCCTTGAAGGTCTGTGGTAAAAAAAACAACAAAAAACCAAGAAAGAAATACTAAGGAAATAGGCTTTAGAATTTTCTACTTCCTTAGAAGTTTCTTACTTCCTCATCAGAAAATCATGATCATAGTATTGCATAGTATTTAACTACCTCCACCCAAATTATGTACACCAGTGATGGAGGGAGCTGGTTTTAATTTAGGCAAAAGTTACAGCAAAATTACTTTCATTTAGGAGATAAGTCTGTATACTTCCTTAAAGCAAACATGTAATCTTGTATTAGTTCATAATATATAGGAGCCGTAAATAGAAAACCAGCCACATTTTACAGAAAAAAGCATCTTCTAAAGTAAATTTCTAGGTTTAGCATGAACAACACAGTTCCTACACAGTAGGACACACACCATTACCAAATATATGAAAGCCTTAGTAGAAAAAAAAGGGTTTGTGGGACAAATGTGTACTTATACATACAATTAACAATAAAACGTGGTACATTACCATCCTGCATTCTCCAGCAAGTTGCGCGCGATGGGCTGAGGCACTGAGCAGTTGTAATAACCCATGCCTATATAGGACCGCCAGATCTTGTTCTTGCTCGCAATATTGTATAGAGTGTCAAGGATTTCATTTTCACCTAGTTGGAAACAAATTATGTCAGAAGGCTCCAGCTACACATAACAGTAACAGTTTTTAACAGAAGTGTCTTCTATCTTCTACCCCAGCATGAAAAAAGAAACAAACATTGGTGATGCAAGTATAAACAGTAGCAGAATAAAGTGCAAGTCAAGAATAACAAAGACAAAGTAATAACCTGGTAAAAAACATTACAGGAAAGTTTGAATTCTGCCAGAATTCTGGAAAATGCAATTCCTGAATAATAACAGGGTTCCAAATCATGCGGAAAGAATAGCAAGAGAAACAATTGTAGGCAGAATGAGCTCTTTTTGTGCTAATACAATGTACGTTCAACCCAGAAGAGACCCATATTGGACATGCATTAGGAAGTACCTCAGGAGACATTTTTTTATTAGCTGAATCTTGCAGAATCTACATTGGTTGAAGCCATTGCCATCCATAGCTGTCATTTAGCATTTCTATTGGAGCCATATTTGCACAAACTGGGCTTACACCAAGCACCCAGGAATAATTTCTTATTATCATAGATAAATCAACTTTATTTTCTCACATTTTCCCTAAATAGCTGATAAAACAGAACAGTTTCTTTTAAAAATTAGATTTTAGCATGCTTCATCAGATTTTTAAAAAACAAAAGTTAATAAGAGTATTTCTAGTTTAAGACATTCCAGACGAGATTAACTTTCAAATGAGTCTACCAATCTAGTTTGAAGACATTACAAAAGAATGACTCTGAAGTATACAGAATGAAAGCATTTGCACTCCCTTTCTACCTCAACCATAGCTTACACTCTGGTCTTGCTTCTCAATGTCCTGAAAGCTGAGCAAAAATCACACTGAGTCAACCAGTTCCTAGCAGTCATGAATAATGCTACAAACATCTGCCAAAGAGTAGTATTTTAAAAATATATCAGTAGCTGAGGATGCAGAAAGATGGTCAGTAGTCTGTCTTAAGATCACACAGAAAGATAGGTCAGCCCAACCTAACAGCCTGGGTAGAACTGGACACCAATCCTTCTGGGTGAGGAGAGCAGATGTTTTTTTAACTCTTCCTCCAAATCTGACCTCAGAGTTTGCTGCAATAGGACAGCTACACAAAGTTCTGCTCCTTCTGCACCACAACTTGAAGATGACACTTTGTAATACAATGCTACAAATCACAGAATTGGAATACCTCGGGCCCTGGATGCCTCAAAATCTAATTTCTCTCTGTAAATGAATCCAGCAAAAGAGATCAAGCCAGAATAGTTAATTTTCTAGAATATGGTGGCAAATAATTATCTTGGTTTTGAATTAATTTCTAGTGCAATCACAAACAAGAATATTAGAAATTCAGCTCTGATTTCAATACCTGTTTTCCTTTTACTCAAGTTGCTACTATTGCATTTCATGCATAAAGATTATTTTTTCCCAAAATCTCCAGGTTTTCAATTAATTTCTTCCACAGTCACATTACACCTTTCACAGAGTTGTTTCTACTGATGTTCAGTTCTCATTTCAAAGTTAATTTCTTCTCTGCCTTTTACTCAGTCTTACCACTAGACCTAATGTATGAAAACTGATTTCTTAGTTTCAGTAAACCGCAATTTTATTTTTTTTTTCTGGTGACTTGTTATATGCTCATTAGGTCTGAACTCAGCAAGGTCCAGGGCAAAGTTTCTAAAGTGTAGTGAAAAACTCCACTCCTCAGAACTCTTCCCACAGAGTTTATAATAAGACAGAGGCAGTTGTTTCAGTGAGCTTTAACATTGTGGAGACCTTCCTCTACCACTTGGAAAAAGTTTGATGAAAGACAGTTTGGTTGCAATTTCAGACAGAGGCTTGTACTCTTGCATAACTCAAACATCAATGAATTCTTGGAAATGGTAATGAATTTCCCTGTTTAATTCCAAATTGCAGTTGAAGGCAGAAGTTGGCTATCATTTAACTTGCTTGCTAGCTCAATGTCACACACAAAAATGCACTGAATGCAGTTTCTGCAGTAAACACATACCACAAATACTGCACAATGTGACAGATAATTTTCCTTTGTTTGTTCAAGTGGGCTTTTCTTCTAGAGCTATTTCTCTGCAATTTCAGCTAACAACTACATGCAGCCACTTAGCTTGTGCTGGAGATCTCTGAAACAAACCTGCTTCCAAACTGATTAAAGACACAAAGCCAAAAGCCTAGTGAGGCTGCAAGCAGCTTAGGTAGAGATTGTGCTTAAGAGTAGAATCCATCTAGAATACCTACACTGAGAGGTTCCAAGACTGACTATATTTTTAATTATCACACTTTAATGAGCTGCAAGTGAAGACAGTCACACAGCTAATTTTAATCAGCATGGCAAAATACTGGAGGACACACTCCTTCCACTCCTGCACCTTACTTACCCTGCTCCTTTGGTCACTATATGGCAGCAGTATATCTCAAATATGCATCTCCCACATTTGACATGCCTCTTTGAAAAGGCCAGGGATAAAGACTCCTTACCCTTTGCCTTCTACTGCCTTGAAGTACTTCATCACAGTACATCTTTAGGAAGACAGCTCATAAATAAGTGTGCAGTCCTGAATAAGGGAAGTCAGTAGCCCCTGATTTTTCTATTAGGCTGGTTTACCTATGACCAAACATAAACCCATGAAGATTTTACAAGTTCAGTGTTTCCTTTACACTGATAGGGTTCTGAATTCAAGTAAGACTGATGTAGATAGACAATGGTGAGAGAAATTAACACAGATGTTGGAGTCCAAAGACCAGAGAGAAAGGCAATGAAAAACCATTCTCACCAGTACCCCCCAGCACCAACAGGAGGGGATGGAGGAAGTGTAGCTGGGCTCTTAACAGCAGTGCATGCATAGCAGGACAGCCAGAGGCTCAGGCTGGAGATAAGGAGAGCTGGGCCCATGAGGACAGTCCAGCAGTGGAGCAGGGTCCCCGCCTTCTGAGGTATCATGTTCTAACTGGGTGAAGCCCAGAGCAATCTGCTCTGACCCTACAGCAGAGCTTTGGGCAGGGGCTGGGTCTCCACCAGTCCTGTGTCTCTGTCAGTAGCCTTATCACCCACTCTGTTAAGCCTAGCTTTCCACACTATATTCCCATAATGTTATTTGTGAAAGGGGTCCGACTCTTTACTGATTATTCTGTAAATAACTAATGCTAATATAAAGGCAGATAAATACAAAACATGAAAGTGATCTTGTGTATGCTTAAAAATTAATTTTCAGATTCATAATGAAGTTGTTACATTTCCATTTTGGCTCACGACTCTCACCAAACCCTGAAAATAACAGATTTTTCTGTTGTATAAAGTATATAACTTAGAGCACATGTAGTGGAAATGTTGTATTATTCTAAATATTTATTAATTTCTTTAAAAATAAAACAAATAGGATTCCTAAAAATTAGAATTACATGGTTCAAAAAACACAGCTTGAGATATTTTTTGGTTGCGTTACTAATTTCTTTTTAATTTTCCCAACAATGAGATTAAGAAGCAATATGCAAAATGGGGAAATAAAACAGAAAGAAAAGTTTACTATATTTAAGTAATGGTTGAACTCTGGCCACCCTCACACTCAGCTTTTTGTTTCCAGTGTTCTAAGAAAAAGTGACTGAAAAGCCTTTATGATAAACTCATTTTTTGGGGTGTACAATAAAAATTCTTTAAGAACCTTGTTCATCAAAAAAAACGCCAATTTAGTCACTGCACTTGACTTAGTTCAGATCTTTATTTCCCTCATGAACTCGTTAGAAATCAAGATCAAAGACAACACTCAGAAGAAGGTCCACTGCTTTTGCTGTACACCTATCTTATAACTGGAGGAAACTTACTGAGGGTCTGAGAGGTTCTGCAAGGACACTTCCAGATTGCTACATCTACAGCAAAGGTAGAATATATACAAAAATAGTAAAATTATCAGATCACAAAATGATACACTTATTTCTGCTAGTGTTTTTGTAGTTAGCACAGTAGCTGCCTTGAACTTGTGAGATACCTGCAAAATATGGTACTAGAGAAGGAGAGTGGAGAAAATACAAAGGGAGCAGTTCAAGGTATACAACTTGAACCATACAATACAAAAAGGCTACTATTTGTCTGATATATTTTTATTCACTTCATAGCAGATCTTAAAAAATCTAGCCTCTCAGATCAAGGAAGCAAGGACAGCTTAGAAGAGCTGATAAAAGGGGAATTAATTTCTTTCTCTTAGTTAATTAATAAAAGACAAACAACAAAAAAAAAGCAGGCCATATTGAAGAAAACTAGTTCCAAAGCACTGTCTGACACATAGTAACAATGCTGTAGGACAGCACAAGGAAAGTGCGTGTTCCAGGGGCTGTGTCCATAACTCCAAGATTCGGGCAGAAAGCCATGGCACCCTGCCCCTTCCCCCTCCTTTCCCTCAGGCTACCTGTGCTCACCCAGCCAACCTGGGCAGCACACGCAACCTGATGCTGTCCGGAGCCGAGAGCAGGGGCAGGCTGAGTCAAACAAGATGCCTTTCCCTGTTCTACCCACGAGGGCTGCTGCCTGTGAAAGAAAGAGAAGCAGCCTGAAAGTGCGTGGGGAGCAAAGTGCCCTGGGTGATAATGCAGATTCTGCACTATGTGTGGCAATACTCGGGAGGGTTACAATTACCCCTTTCAGGAGTAATTTCAGGGAACCTGAAATGACTAAACTAGCTCTAAAAATCTGACTGACATCAGGAGATGATTATAAAATCACCCAGAATTCATTTTTAACTGGCATTTAAAAATATAAAATCCCACTAAAGAAGATTCACTGCAAAAAGAGCTGCTAATTTGGAGACACAAGCAGTCTTTATTACAATGTAACTGCTTCTGAACAGTATTGCTTCTAATAACATTTACACTGGAGACCCAATTGCATTCGTAAGATTTTAGGAATTAATGTTTATAAATTCTAAAATTTGAGAATGTGCCTGGGAATGTTTGAGAAAAGAAATTGTGGCGGAGTCCGCAGAAGTATTTTTTAATTCTGCCTTCTAAAAAAATTCAAATCCTGAACTAAAAAGCAGAAATAGAAACATATGCACAAGATCTATCCATTACATATAAAGACGGACATACCATGGCAGCACTGCAGGGATAACTATAACTGACATAGATAGTAGGTTTGTAGGGATAAAATAGAAGATTACTCTTATAGAAGATAATATGTTCCTTTACTTCAAATGGGTCAATCATGACATATGTGCTAAAGCACCTTCAATACCTAAAGAAAAGCTGATTGTTTAAGTCTACTTGCTGTAGTCCAGGAAATAAAGCTCTCTAATACCAGCTGATCCCAATTAAATAGAGCAGATGTCTAGCCTTGCTGTAAATACTGGGTGAACAGAAGTTACATGTCAAAATTATGTTTTTCCTTAACTATTTCTGCAGAAAAATCTGACTGTAAAATCTGACTCTTCTACAATTAGTTGAGGTACAGGACTGAAATTTACTGATAGCTGACATTTCATTTCAGAAAAATCTGACATTTTGCTATTTCACCCCTACTGGAATTCAGTGGCATTTCAGATAGTTTTACAACACAGTCAGCGGGCTTATGGCAAGAGACACTTTTAAAGTGGCTTTTTAAAATTTTTTTTTATTTTTTTTGTTTGTTTGGTCTCAAAATGGACATAGCTAGTTTTGTCATTTTTCATACCAAAATAAAGGATTTTATTTCAGGAACCTCTTAGCACAAGAAGCTACAGTCCTTCTCTCTTCTATCACTGATAATGGCAGTACAAGAAAAAAAATCTGCCAATATAGACAACACTAATAATTATTTTAAAAGCATTTAGGCTATAGATGCACTTGTATCAGCAAAACTTGGCATTTACCAGAATGGCTGGTCATTCAGACTTAGGAAAAACAGATCATGGAACCATTTAGGTTGAAAAACACCTCCGAGATCATCAACTACAACCTCTGACTGATCACCACCTTGTCATGTAAACCACGGCACTAAGTGCCATGTCCAATTGTTCCCTGAACACCTCCAGGAATGGTGCTCCTTCCTGCACAGTCCATTCCAATGCCTGACCACCCTTTCAGTGAAGAAATTCTTACTGATATCCAAGCTGAACCTCCCCCGGCACAGCTTGAGGCCATTTCCTCCTGTCCTGTTACTTGCTGCCTGGGAGAAGAGGCCAAACCCCACCTGGCTACACTAGTCCTGTCAAGCAGTTGTAGAGAGCAATAAGGTCTCCCCTGAGCCTCCTTTTCTCCAGCCTAAACATCCTCAACTCCCTCAGCTGCTCCTCACAGAACTTGTGTTCCAGACCTTTCACCAGCTTTGTAGACTTCCTCTGGACACCCTCCAGCACGTCAGTGTCTCTCGTAGTGAGGGGACCAAAACAAGACACGATTCAAGTTGTGGCCTCACAACTTGAGTGCTGAGTACAGGGGGACAATCCCTGCCCTGCTCCTGCTGGCCACACTATTGCTGGAACAGGCCAGGATGCCATTGGCCTGTTTGGCCACCTGGGCACTGCTGGCTCATGTTCAGCTGCTGTCACCAGCACCCCCAGGTCCTTTTCCTGTGGGCAGCTTTCCAGCCACTCTGCCCCAGCCTGTGGCACTGCCTGGGGTTGTTGTGACCCAAGGGCAGGACCCAGCCCTGGCCTTGTTGAACCTCACACCACTGGCCTTGGGCCATGATCCAGCCTGTCCAGATCCCTCTGCAGAGCCTTCCTGCCCTCTGGAAATGTCCAGTTAAGTAAGGTTGAAGACTATATGTATATTATGTCCTTCAGGAAGGTAATTAAGCTTAATTCTTCCACTGAATAGCAGGTCTATGCTAAAGCGTTTAGAAGAGACAACAGAGGTACAAAAAGACTGCGCTTCTACTGTAATCAGAGGTTTATTTATCATCAGTGGAATATGCAATGCCATATAAACAAGCTCTTTAACACAAGCTCCATCCACAGAAGCCTCTTTTTTCTTTTTTTTTTACTGCCATTGCATATACACATTTGATTCATTTTCCTTCTTTCAGGCAACTTGTGAGATAATCTTATCTAGTGACACACACTGAATCAAAACTTGAAGATTATATATCAAATGTACACATCAAATTTACACACCTGAGAGGAGGTCTACAGTTATGAAAGTTTTCCAAAACACCCAAATGTAATTGCAAAGACCTATGATACACAGACGTGCTTTTTATGGTGGGTGTGTGGTTTTCTTGAACTGCATGTCTAATTCTATGTGTAAGAATTGACTTCAATGAGACTTCAACATAAGCTCAGCTGTGTTTGTTACTGTAAAGGAGTAGCACTAGCACAGCTTATTTTTTCAGCTGCACTCCAATTTGTGGAGTTAATATGATTACATTTTTGAGTTATAAAGACAAGTGAAAATTGCTATATTTGTATTATAAATTTATAAATGCTGAAGTTCATTGAATTACATGTTTTGCATTGCCTTGTTCTGTTCTCTCTTTCCATGTGTGAGTTAGAGAGACAGTGAGAGCATTCATGCAAATAAAAACAAATGTTTAAATTAAAATAGAGTGCAGTTTTCATGACACTTCCCAATTATGCTATTTCCCTTTAGTAAAAGGTATATGATAGCGAAATAATGCCCCATCCTCACATAAGAAATAGCACCCTAGCGACTGGAAAGTGTTCTCTCTAACAGTACATTAAAGAGGAAGCAAGCTTCACTCAGATTACAATGTCCTGGGCACAAGATGTTCAATGCGACATTACACAATTTTAAGCTGAGGATTTTAACTTTTTTTTAAAAGCTGTGAAATTTTCTGCTACCAGTGCAGGGGAAAACTAGTGACAAACAACTACACATTAAATTATAAAAGACAGTCCAGCACACTGGCTGCAGAAGCACAGTTGTGTACAGAAAAAAACAACTTCAGTACCTCATGCAAGCATCTCTTTTGAAAATTCACTGTTGCATGCTGTGCAATGTGAGACTCTGCATCATAGTCACATTCTTTCAAAGTTTACTCTATGGGAACAAGAACAGCATAGCAAGTGGAGCAAAATGCCAGTGAACTAAATACACTGTTAGCCAATGATGTCCTGTTGCACAGTGAGAACTTGCCGACAACACGACGTCAACTAATGTACAGTTGTGTAGGAGACATCCACTCAAAATTACTATGAAAATCATTAGTTTCTATTAATTAATAATAGAAACTAATGATTACAAAAATTAGAAAGACATAAAAATTCTAAAACATAATTGTTAGTGACAAACTGCATTTCACTCCTTCTACTGACCTAAAAAAATAATAACCTAAAAAGTTCTTTTCTTTGTGGTCAGTGAAAATCACTTCTTAGTCAGGGAGTACCTTGATTAAAGCACATTAACCATAGGGAAATATGCCAAGCAGTACTTTCACCAGTTATACAGACATGAAAAGGTTGTTAAGTTCTGCCTCTCCGCCCAGCTTCTCCCCATTTTAATAGGATAGAAAGTTACTAAAGACTGGAATACTATTGCAGTAACAAAACATTTTAGAAGTAGAAAATATCAGTCCCTATTATATCCCCCCTGGCTAGAATCTGTCTTTTCAGGGTCTAGTTTCCCTGGCTGCTCATTGTGGTGCTGCCTCTTATGCGTGATGTCATCTCGGAGTAACCAGATTGAACTGGCCAGGAACCTCACCAAAGCTGCAGGCCTGAAGTTTATACTCAAATTACAGCACACAAATGAGCAATGAGAAAATGCCAGCAAGAGGAATCAAGTTTTCCACAAATCAGGTAAAGGACTGTGACACAAAAATGAAGTTAATACTGATGTAACTGGATCCCGTACCTGAATGGCCATTGGGCTTTGTTAATTTTTGTGTAATTATTTAGCATTGGGGATTTCTAAGTGTTTCTTTCACTTACAGGACTCCCAGCATCATGTTCACAGATACAAAAAATAGAAAAACATGCTTAAAAATATGTTCAAAAATACAGTTATGCTGGTAAAAATTTTGTACTGTGCTTGCGAACTCTTAAAAACGTTAATACCTAAAGCCTCATGAAATTACATCTTTCACTACGGCAATTTGCTGAATTACTGTAGTGCAACAATAGCTGACTTAGATGTTTAGTATTCCTGCAGTGTTATGGCTAAACTGCAGGAATACTAAACATCTAAGCGTTATGTTAGCCGTAACACTCAATTAGACAGATTTAAAATTCTGGCCATTAGTCCACTGTGTACCCATAATACGGAGACACATATTTTTCACGTTATTAAAAAATGCAGGTTATTATTGGGGTGGGTCGTGAGGGAAGAATAACAAAGAAATCCTGCAGATACATAAGAATCACCGAAAGACAGCGGCCCATTTGAAGTCACACTAACGGGACGATTTCTAGTCATACTTTTCCCTCCACATTATGCTCTTGGGACAAAGCGAAGTCAATTGAGCACTTGAGCTCCAACCCGGGTTTTCGAGCAGCCCCCGTCTGCTACACATAATTTCCTACCGATTTCCAAGAGGAGAGCAATAAAGGCAGCAGTCAAACTACTCTACGGAGTCGGTCGGAGAAGAATGAAGCGTCGGTGATTGTGCTGCTACGCTTAATAAAGTCTTACCCCGCACTTCTGCTTGAGCGGTACGACCAGACCTCTACACGTGTCAGCGGGGACACCGGGGGCAGGGGGTGCGCTCCCCAAGCTCCCCCCCCCCCCCCCGGGGCGCGGGGGCGGAACTGGACCGCGGGGGGGG
>VWZS01003788.1:148833-174173 GCA_013397075.1 Rhabdornis inornatus
ACGCTCTGCAAGAAGCGCCCGCACGCCGTGGTTAGCTCCCGGGGGGCGGCACAGCCCGCCCCGGGAGGGTCCGGCCGCGCCGCCCCCGCCGCCTACCTGCACCCCGACGGTCCGCAGCATCTCCCGCTTCTCCTGCTCCCGGGGCCCGATATGCCGTCGGGAGANCCGCGCTGGCCCCGCCCGCCGCCACCTGCCCGCCCGCCCCCGGCCCTGACCCCGCCGGCCGCGCCGAGCATCCCCACCGCGCTGACCCGCCTCTGCCCCCGGCGCACGGGCACACCCCGGAGGCCATCTTCCCCGGAGAGAGGGCTTTCGTTCACAAAAGCCCTGCTCGGGTAGGAGAAAAAGGTTTCTGTGTTTCCTTAGCAGAGCGTGGACTTGCTTTCGAGTGGCGAGCTACACACTGTTCGTAGATGTTACCGCCGCGTGTGTGTCTGCGCGTGTGAACCTTATTACTGCTTTAACTTCTGGTGATGTTAGTCTTGGGGTTTGGAGAGGTAACTGGAACCTCTTTCCCCCATCTTTCAGTTCTTCTTCTCTCTGAGAATGATACTAGTGTAGTTACCAACTTGTGTCTATATATATAAACAGATGTCCACATTTCTTTATCTTCCAGAACTAATCCCAGAGTTGCCACATTGAGGAGATATATTTGAATCAATATTTAAATAAAATAACAGCGAAAGAAAAAAAATATTTCCAAGATGTTAATTAATTTCATCTTTATTGTATTACAGTTCTACTGCCTTCTGAATTTAGTAAGATAACTGATCACTACTTTCGAACCTAAAAGAAAGTTTACTTTGCACTGAAGATCACTGATGCATGCAAGCTCTCCATTCCTGTAGTAAACATGAAATTACTTCTCTGATATAATCGGAGTTTTCATAAATACTCTATTATAAAGGAAAAGGACCTCACAAATGTATGCCAGTATGTATTTGGAGTAATGATTTGGGTCCCTGGTTTCAGAATAAGGGATCCCCAAATTAAGTGAGATGAAGCTTGCTTCAAACAGCAAAGCTGTTTGCTGCAAGGGTTTGTGATATAAATCAAATACTGACTTTAACGGATTGCTATTGAAATATAAATGTGGTTCTTTTCTCCTCTAGATGTATATATTGCTACTTTACAAATATGATAGTAGCATGAAGGAAATGAAAACTTTGCTATGAGTTTTATCTTGAAATCACATGAGTGAAATAAAAATATTAGAAAAATACATTAAAACCATGATAATAACAAATTAATTCCTGTCCTGAGCTTGTACCTACATAATTCCTTTTAAAAGCAATTCTAAAGCTTTTTGAAAAAAAAATTGCAGATTGTGTTCAAATATTCTTTCAGATTTTGTTCAAGTGATAAGTGTTCTTAAAAATTTATCCCTTTTCTCTGGCAGGTAGCATCAGGATGATATTTCACACAAACGAAGACATTACATTCAGCTCACTCAAAATAGTAACTTTGACAGAATTGTTTCTTCAATGTGAGGCTGGAGTTTTATAGCTGTCTGTAGTGCTTTAGGAAGTGAAGTCTGAGGAAATAGAGAAGCATCCCAAACATCCCAAACAATATATTTTCTATCCATATTTCTTAATTTTCCAGAACTAAACCCAGTTGTAGTTCAACTTGGAAACTATGCATTGGAGCAAGAAGACTGGAGAGATGTGCCAGTGAACCACACAGCGATGTCAAGGCATGCCCAGTTCACCTTGGAAGCACCATCTCTGGCATGGTTTGTTAAGCCACTCTATGTATAATGCTTTTTTATTCAGAACCTCAGCACAGACTTCGGTTTAGCATGAGCTATGCGTAATCACTGTGGTAGACATGCAAGTCTGATTTATGTGCTTGATCAGTCAGACAGCTCTTTAGCAGCCTCTTGAAAACTATTATTTATTGCCTTACCTAGCAAATAGGAATCTGGAACAAGAGATGCAATAGAAAGTAAAGCTTGGATATCAAAGGTGACTACTACTTTGATATCAAAACAAGAAAAGCTAGCTAGTCTTGTAGCTTTGACTAAATTTATCACTTCATAACACATAGTCGACAAAACTAGCTGTTTTCTTCATGTAGATCAGCAGAAGGAAGGTTTCTTGGAAGAGAGAAAAGGATTGGGAAACTGCATCTTGCTATTATTTTGCACAAAGCTCAGAGATGCATATGTCTTTGCCTGATGAGCTGACCATGTGAGTTGCTATGCAGCTTTTTGGGACATCAGTTTTGTTAGATAAAGCACAAGACTTTAAAAGGAGTGCCCTATACCCTTTAAATCAAAGTGGCATGTTATATGTACTCTTTTTAACACTGGCATTTTTAAGCTTTCTATGAATGTTTTGACTCCAGTTGTGATTTAGTCAAAAGATCTATTGCAGTTCTAATACTGCAAGGTTTATGGGTGGTGGTGGAACTATCCTTCTGTGCTCTTTTAAAAAAATGAATTATTAAAATAAGAAAATTATATTGTATTATTTTAAGATTCACTCCAGTGCCCTCCTATAACCCACAGAGGAAATCTATGCCAGTTGATGTGCACCACTGTACCACAGAACATAGAGATTGGGTCAGATTATAGTGTTATCTGTAATAATAACCAGTTTCTGATACTGGCCAGTGACAGCTACCTAAGGAGAAAAATGAGACAAGGCAAAAAGATGTACTGGTACTGATCTGCAGTATTTCAGTTACCATCCTGGGATTTCTGCATTTAGTAGTCCCGAATGTACTTTTTTCCCAAATTTGTTCAGCTGATCACTGAACCCATGTAAACGCTTAATGGAATAAATGTAACATCTTACTCTTCAAAAGCAGTCATATTATAATCCTTTCTTCCTTTATTTATAATTCCTTAAAGTAGTGAGAAGCACTCATAATGGTAAGGATATTTCAACAAGTAAAGCAAAAGAAAAAAAAAGTGAGTATCAGTACAGACTGAGTCCAATATATGCTGACTTCTGTCCTGATGTAAGATTTGTTCTGTAGAAATTCCTTAACAGAAAAAAATTTTTAGTGGTTTAAATCGCCATCTCCATGGTTGCTCCTGCTTACGAGTTTGTACTGTAAATTGTAAATAGGTTTGCACTGTATTGCTGCCTTTTAATTTGAGACATCTTTAACACAGATTTTTTTTTTCTCTTCTGGAAATATTTAATCTGTAACATGATTCTTTGTTTTTAAAATAAGATTTGAAAACTACTATGGCTGTCATTACATAAAGAACAATGCAGCTTTTTGTCCACCAAAACACTGAAATCATTCTCTTCAGGGCTCCTCTCAATCCATCTCTGCGCAGACAGTATTTGTGCTTGGGATTTCCCTGATCCAGGTGCAAGACCACCTCACACTTGGCCTTGTGGAACTTCCAAAGGTTTACACAGGAGCACCTGTCAAACCTGTCCAGGTTGGATGCTGTGGATGGCATCCCTGCCCTCCAGCATGTTTGCTGAACCACAGAGATTGGTGTTGTCATCACTGGTCTTTACCTGGACAATGAGCAATTGACCAGAACTCTTTGAGTGCAACCATCTAGCCAATTCCTTACCCACTGAGTGATTCATCCATCAAATCCATGTCTCTCCAGTTCACAGACAAGGGTGTTGGGCAGGACACTGTGGAATGCTTTGCACAAATCCAGGTAAATTACGTCAGTTCCTCCCTCATCCACCAGTGCTATAATCCTGTCATAGAAGGCCTCCAAACTTGTCAGGCACAATTTACCCCTAGTGAAGCCATGTTGTCTGTCACTGATCAACTCCCTGTCCTCCACATGCCCTAGCACAGTTTCCACAAGGATCCGCTCCATGGTCTTGCTGGCCACTGAGATGACACTGACTGGCCTGTAGTTCACTGAGTCTTCCTTATTTTCATTTTTTCCAAAAAAATGAAAATAAGGAAGACCTTATTAGTCCCTGCTGACTGGAAAAGGTTATCCTTCCTCTTTTCCAGTCAGCAGGGACTCCACTAGACGGGATATTCAGTGGATATAGCTATCAATATCCATGAATATTAACCTTGGAGTAAAGCCTTTCCAACTCCATTTCATGTGCAAACGCTGAAGAAAGCAAGTGTCAGAAGGTTTTTAAGGTACTAGGTATTAGTTTGTTTTCTGCATTTCCTCTGTCAGAGAGCACCACAGTCCTGCTTTTCCCTCCAACTAGGACTTCCAGGGGTAAAGAGTGACTCCAGGGCATGGTCCCACAGGTATAGTCATAGCAGGGTGAGCCAGGTGTTGGTAGTAGGATCCATTGATAGTCCCAGATGAACAAGAGATGAATCAGGTCCAGGCAAGAGCAAAAGGAGATGAAACCATAGGTAGGACTATAGACCAAGTTTCATCTTGAATCTGAAGTCCATGCAGCAGACAGGACTAAAGACAGTAGGCAATGGACATCTGAGAGGTACATTCAGGAAGAAAACTAGCTACCACGTAGGTTTGAAGTATGCCCAGATAGCAGGGCCAGACTAGGTTGGAGACCAGCATATGGCAAGGTAGTTGTGGGTCTAGAGCTGTGGTGAAATGGAGACCTTGAGCTCACAAGCAGTGTGTGCATGCCCTGGGTGAGCCTGGTCAGGGTCAGTAGATTCTAGAGGTGCACTTGGTGTCTGGACTTTCTCCTGTAACAATCATATGGTTAGGTAGGCTGGCTTTGCCCACAAGCTTTTAAATTATTTTAAACCCCCCTTAATAATCTGGTCCTCTGGCAAAAAAAAAATCTTAATCCGCCAGTTTTTTAAACCTCTTTTAAACCTTTTTTGTACTTCACCTCCTTTTATACTTGGAGTTGGGGATATCCACAGAAGAGATAACTCCAACCATCACTGTTTTGATTTTCATCTGCCACCTTGCTCCCTCATGCTATGACTAACTGAACTGCCAGACACCTCCATGACACACAGCCAAGCAGGGCAGCTGCTGCTCAGTCTATGGCAAGCACTTCTGCTTCCTAAAATTTTGAATTACATTCAAATATGTGGAGTGTTTTTCCCTGTTATCACTGTCAATCCTTACAAATACCCACTAATATCTCCTGTAAAACTTCCAAAGAAGGCCAGGAAGACCTGCACTAGATTTCTTACAAAATTATTTTGCTGCTGCATAAGTGATTTTCTAGTCTGTCTTTTTGCCATTTGCTCTTTTTAAAGTTGGTTCAAAGGTAAGCTTGTTAGACCTTGAGTGCAAATTCAGTTACTTAATACTGGGTATGTTAACCCTTTTATCATGTTATTTGTGTCCATTGGCTTTTAAATACTGAATATGGCTATATGATAAGAGCGATGCCTATGTAAATATGTCAGCAGGTGTTATCTATTATGAATGAATACCTATGTAATGGACATTGCATTACAAGAATTTCTCTTGCCTAATCTAGTTTTATTAGGCAATAAAAAAGTTCTCCCTGGCACAGAGACACCTGTAAAATGCTTACCCTAACAGGTGTATCATGATGACAAGGTAATGAGATATTCTTTGGGAAATAAACGTCTGACCTCTCTTATTCTTATCTAGGAATTAAGGGTATTACACAACAGAATATGGAGATTTTGCAAATTCAGGAAGTCTAAAAGTTGATACTTTTTTCAGAAGACTAGATTTTGTATATGCATGGAGTTTTGTTATTTTTAGATTAGAAATGGAATTATTATTACCTTTGTTCTTCAGCTAGCATACCTATACAAACTGCTGAGATGACAGTTTCAACAAAACCTTTTCTTTAAAAAAATCTCAAATCTTAGATGTCTGTCTAGATTATCAATCCAACAGATATTAGTGAAACCATCACTCATCATGAGAAACACTAAATAAATTTGTCCTGTTGCAAGACTGGATCTCAGCTGCTCATCTTTCAGGGTTTGAACAAGATCCCTTAGTAATAGGAAATCAATTACGAAGCCATTTTCTTTATGTCTGATGGAGGTAAAAGTTTATGAATTCCTCTCTATAAATCACAGAAGCTCCAATAGGAAATCTCTTTCATCTTTGTACCTCAAAGCAAAAGATTCAAGAAGAAATCCTGCAGTTCCTTAGGGGAACTTCCCTTTTTGGGAAGTTTCTGAGTCCTCATCTGCTTAAAGAAAGCTGTTGCTTGCATAACTGTAATGACTTATGATTTTAAGGGATTATTTAAAATAGTTCTGCAAATGCAGCAAGTAATTCCATCAGAATATACTTTCTTTTAGGCTCTAGGTGGCCTAAAAGGTGTATTTGATTATAGTCTGACTATGCCTACATACACATATTTGTCCATATAAATGGAGATGAAGTTTCTGAATGAATCAACTTAAGATTTCATTATATTGTGTCCATCCTAAAAAGTGGTGTGCTTTTCTTGGGTGAATAAGTTTTGCTGGCCTACCAAAGGATCACAGGAGATGAGTATCAAACAGTACAAGGTAGGGAGTGGCACTGCATGGCGAGGATAGGAGAATGAAAGAAATAGGACGGGTTCTTCTGATAACAAACTAGAAACTGCAAAGATTGGTTCAGCTATCTTCTTGACCATTTGCAGTTGGTTAGAGTATCTGGTATTTTTCAAACTCCTAATGAACATATCTATGTGAACTCTTAAATATAGATCAAGACTGGACCAGCACTAAAGAATCTGTCTGGGAAATCAAAATTGAATAAATATTTTAATGTTACATAATATCTTAGTTAACATATAACTTAGAAAAAGAGTAAGATGTTGCAATGTCCTGGTTGTGGTATTAGATATCTTTCTGGTGTTCCTGTTAAAAAAAAAAAAAAAGAAAAGAAAGACTATCAAATATGGCTACAATATAAGCTCCTTAAAAGGACTGGCTCACACACACTTATTAAAGACTTTTTAGGATGCAGCCATACTTCATGTAAACATTCCAAGTACAGTAAGCGTGCTTTACCTGACCATGACTTGCTATTCCCTCATGATACCCCAGGGACTGCACATGATTTTTACAGCCACGATTCCACAGCTCTGGCCACAGAGCATGCATTAATGTTGATTCAGTGCAGTGCTGCATTAACCTACTTTGACTCGCTACAGGATTTAAACATGATGATGAACTTCAGCTAATCCAGAATTTTGTTTTTTAGTGCAGCATGGGAAAGCAATATCCTGACTCAGGTGGAGAAGGAAAATTGCTCAGACTTTGGGGAGCAATTTGAAAGAGAGACTGCAACAAGAAAATGAAATATGCAGCCTGGGATATCTACTTGACATAATGATAGGAAATGCTGTTCATTGTCAACATGGTTTATGTGAAGAAGGGTGATGGAATAAGCAGTTGGTCAGAATAGAAACTGCAACAGGACTGACCAGTGGCAAAGAATAAGAGAATAAGAGAATAAAAGAGTAAGAGAAAAAACTGAGAGTTAGGAGTAACAGGGAGTGTAATGCTGAAAAAATAGTCAAATATCTACCTTATTTACTAAATAAGGTATGTGTCCTAGGGAGAAAACAGCAATCTTAAATATTCTAAAAATATATTGTAATGCATGTGTCTAGAGACTAGGTAAAACCTGCGGAGGAAATCCTAAATCTTAATTTCATGAGTTTTAGTGTTCCAGGTGATTTAGATGTAAAGATATCCAACAGGTATCTGTAATTAAACTAGCATGGCCGTATACAATGATGAGGGAAGCTGAGAAATCTCAGATGCTACTAACAATTTGTTTGCTGTTTTTCAACTTAATTCTGATAAAGAAAGAATACACTGTCTCATATAATTTTCTCATTACAGCTACTCTCCCAGAGGATGACATGGTAGAATGTTAAGTAATAGATGAACAGAAGCAAGAGGAAGTTGGAATTTCTGTAGCACTAGCTTCTGAAAATTATATAGTTTCATACTACATTTGCTTTTATAGCACTCTGTACCTGTTACCCAGGGATTAATCTCTCTATCTTCATTTTCCAATGTACACTGAGTTAAATAAGGATGGCCTGTTAATTTACTAATGTTGTATGAGAACATTAGAGATCACTATCTTCTAACAGTGCTAATATATTAGCCTGCCTAAGTGCAAATATTTAAAATGTATCTTCTCTGTGCTTACGTTTACCAATTGCAAAATGGCATTATGCAATTCTGTCTTTGGTAATCTTTTAAAAAAGCTGAAATAAATAATAGCATCAAATCACATTTGTTTTTTACTTGATTTAAGGTTTCCATGAACTAGAAATACAGCCTCTGAAAATTTTGCAGACGGTAAGAGCACAATCACACTTTCTTGTCTGAATGACAGCTGCTTTTTAAAACATAATCTCTGCCATGTAATTATAAGGAACTTCTAGAAACAAAACCACATAACTCTCCTTACTGTTGCAACAGCTTTGTATTCTGTGAATCAACATCAACTCTAAAACAAAATTAAAAGATACGTCTTTCCCAAGAAATAGTCTAGACTCGTTAGTAAGGAAAACACTGGGAGAAGAGTACTAGCTAATACAGTCTGTACCTCCTCATCTAAGCAATTCTCAATCAAGATAAGCAATATGCACTCTTAAATGGGACTTAGTACTCAGAAACACCTAAAGTAATAAAAAGCAGTAGTGGCATTGAAATCAAAATAATAGAATCATTTTACTCTTCTGGCCATATCTCATTAACCCATTTGGTCATACATGAAATAAACAAATAATTAATCTCAGGTCGCCCATTACTAAGAAGTAGATAATAAAACCTGGAAATTTATTACCTTGCATTTTAAATTTATGACCAGTATCAAGGAGTATATGTCATGTTTCTCTAAGAGCATTTGTTTATAAATTAGCCTCAACATTTCAGCAACTACTTAGCAGGAAATAACAGAAGAAATGAACAATGGACAAAGAGATGCAAAATAACTGCATGGTAGTAAGAGCATGTAAAGAAGTATAAGGCTCTGAAATTTTAATATATATGAAAAGATGTATGATTAGTAATATTTGTGAACAAAACAATTAAATGTTCAATGAAATAGTCTGAAATAGTCTGTTGAAAAATTGGAGAATTTCCAACAGCTTGTTTAACTAAAATAATCTGAGAATCACAGCATTAAGGATTCCATTTCCTTGTAAAATAATTTTACTCATCTGAAGTTTTAGTACGGTTCAGAAGACCATGCAGACAAAAAAGTTACAGCTTTCCCGTCTGGGTACCTTGAGCCATTTGCCATATGGTTTTTATTAGCTGCCCAATAAAATATGAAGTAAATTACTTGGTATCAAGTAATATAAAAATGCTATTTTTTTCCTGTTTTTCTTAATAAGATTCTTCATAATATTTTTCTTAAGGAAGACCCTATAGAGACCAACACACTGTCAGTCACGATTGTACGTAACAGGGAATTTATCACAAACTCATAGCAAGTAGAAAGTTAATGTAAAATCTAATTTCCTTTGTGTCCTCCCATCCCTGTCCCCAGTGTCTATGTTTATTCCTACCCCACCCCCCAAACCACCCAGTCATATTTCATGACATGCTCCTCTGCTCTGCAGAAGCTGATGAAATTGTTCTGACAGAGGATTTAGAAGCAGGATGTGTTGGGTTGTGAACTACTTCCTGTGCACTTGCTTTAGGTTGAGTAAATCCTCACCCTCTTAAAAATCCTTGCCTTCCAATAAATCAGTGTTCCCCTTTGCCAGTTTTAGAGAGCTTTAGGAGACAAAGGACCATGGAAAAGACATTTGGATGGAGCAAGGGAGGAGTTCTGCCAGCTTCCCTCTAAGTAAATATTATCAGTGTGTGCTTGGGCTTGTAAAAGTACAGAATGTTAAATCTGAGTCTCACTTTGCATTGACTCAAAGAGATACAAATAATCCACAAAGCTATAATGCATAACATGTCAGTTTTAAAAATAATAATGAACAGTGTGACAAACATTTGTTTCATAGCTGTTCTTAGAAACAACAATAATGAAAAGCACTGTTTTAATGCTGACCATCTTCCAAACTTGGTTTATTCTGTTCTGAAATGTGGCCAATATTTTGTGCTTTTCAATTATCCAGGAGTGTCAAATGACTCACATTTTTAGTTAAATAAATACAGAATAGGTATTTGGTAGAGAGTACAAATATTTGTTTATTAGGAAAGTGCCTTTATTTTACCTCTCTACTTCAGAAAAATTTCTGAAAATGAAATCAGTACCATCCTTTCTTGCATAGTTCAGATGCTTTTCCAGTAATTTGTATTCTAACAGTCATTTCACTCCCATAGTAACTATAGTTTGCACTATGGCTGCTTTTTATTTTATATGGAATGTAGTATTTTTCTCCTTGTAGATAGCTACCAACATTTTTTTCCATAAATAAAAAGTAAGAAGTTGAGTCTCTCTCTTCCCATGATGGTCTCATGTGCCAAGTGCAACTTGTTTCTGATGTTTTTATACCTTTATATTCTTCTGTGATGGTCATGGTTATATTGTCCCACATCTCTTCTCTTTACAATCAGTTAAGCAGTCCAAGGGTTGGTGCTAGAGCCCAATGGAAAAAAAAAAAGATTCCAGCTTCTCACAGCCCAGGAGAGGTTGCTAAGAGGGTATACAGTTGTGCAACTATGCAAGATCAAACCTTTTAAGTTTTTTCCTAAGTGTGGATTTTTTTCTATCTGTGATCATACTTTTTGTTAAAACATGTATCAGATAAAAATGATTTGACTATACTTAGTCAAGCTTCAGATGACAAAAAAAGAAAAAAAAAAAAAAAGGCCCAGAAAAAAAAATTTAAAATTACTATGAGTTACAAATGGAAGAGCTAAAAATGTAAACCAAGAAAGAATGGAATTTATCTGTACATTTCTACTCAGGACAACAGAAAAAATACTGAAAAAAAATTTGAATGCTTTTTCATTTTGGCATCTACTTTGCCCAAAAGGGAATAAAGCTACTTGCTGCAATTGTAAGCTCTTCCTACAATTAGTGTTTTTGTGAAGGAATAACAGATTGGTGTTCTATCTTCCAAACTTGATTCAGGCTTGCAATCAGCAGCTAGACTGTGTGTCAGAAGGCAGGACCCTAGAAATCCAATTCTTCCAAAAACTTGCCTTCCATACTTAATCGGGGAAAATTAATATATCACTGGATTTCAGGGAGTCTCGCTTTGACCAGCTGCAATTATCCTTACCTCAGTTATGTCATTTTTTGTCCTTACACACCTATTGTTTGCCTGGTTTTTTTTTGGTTTTTCTTCTTTCTTTTCATTCTGCTCTGCTGTTCCTATTTGCTTTTTGTTTCCTTCAATGTCTTTTTTTTCAGAGTAGTGTCTTGGTCTAGGAATGATATTCTCCAACTTAGTGCTACTACTGAAACTGTGTGCCACTTGCTCACTCCCCTGCTTTCCCTTTCCCCTTCCTTGCGGTGTGTTGGAGAGAAGAACTGGAGGTACAGGAGGCTGAGATAAGAACAATTTACTGGAAGCAGCAATGAGATAACAGCAACAATACTAATGACAGAGAGTACAAAAAAAGTGGTGACATCCACACAGAAACAACTCCACCACACTTGACCAGAAGGAGCTCCTTCTCTTCAAATAGACTCCCTTTCCCTCACCCCAGCAATGGTAGTAGAGGTCGTAGAGAATAAGCAACTTGTCCTAGCCATGTGCCATCATCTAGAAATTAACCCCATCCTGGCTAGAATCAAGAAAAACAGCCTTCTTCTTGCTTTGTTATTTCCTATGCTTAATCACTATTATCTATTTGCTTCCCTCTCAAAGGTAGAAACACCAGTCTGAGACCTCACTAAGCACTCTTAATTTACATTTCATCTTCTTTTCTTCAAAATCAGAGTAATGAATTTTAACACACATGGGTCTCTGTAGAAATAACTATAATATTTGCTTTTTAAAAAATGTCCCTCTTATAATAAGCAATACCTAAAAAGAGTTGTTACGGTTACTATTTGCCTCTTCTGCTGTTTGTACTATTAGATTCCACTAGTATCCTATTGTTTTGGAAAAACAGATTTATTTTTTTACAGTGTCCTACTGTATATAATATTAAATTGATACAATATTTACCATTATAATTTTTTGAATTTAACTGTAATTTGTTGATAGACATGAACAGTCTTATCTCTAGCACTGCAGTATTTCACTCACTTGTCAAGAAAGAAGAAATTTTACCTTTCCTGCTTTTTTTCTTTTCTTCTGTTCCCATTTTTGAGTGTCCTCTGCATTCCTTGAATGATGTATCATTCCATTTTACTAGTCATGCAGGAAACCATTTTTCTTTTTCTTGATTAGATTTCTACTTCATTAATGAGTTACATAAGCTAAAAAAAAAGTGTAGTATGTGGTTGGAGTGTCTTAAAGTGAGAGAAAGGGAGAAGCAGCACCAACAACCTGTTAAAACCCTACATAATACTTACTGGAATTGCAGTCTTAATGCTTGGATTTCTATTTGTTAAAAAACTTATAAAAAGTAGTAACCTGAACTGCCTGAAGTATCTTTTAGTAGTTCTGGCTGCAGTAGGAATATGAACTTCATCATATGGGAGTTTTTATTTTGCCAGATCCTCAGGTCCTCAATCACTCAAATCACACAATTTTTTGTAAAACCATCTGTAAATTAACCTGGAAATGTTTCTTATAAGATGTATGAAAATAAGTAGGGGTCATTCAAAGAAAAATTTTTGAAACATTCCTTCTATGGAAAAAGTAAGAGAAAATATCAGGTTCATGCCTGATAGACACTGAAGCAGACTCTTTCACAAGTTCATAAACTGTAAACTACACATCTCTCAATTTGCTCTTCTACTGCCAATTACTGTACTGAGATGACTACCTGTAAGGGTTGGTCTGAAGTTTCCCTCGTCTTTGTCTCCCAACTGTCGCGAGAAGACCTTGAGGACCCCCACCCAGGCTGACTCCGAACAATGGTTTTCTGGCCTGGTTGAGGTGGATGCTTGCCAAGAGACTGTGTGCAGGTGTGTTGTGCTCACTGGACTGTGCTGTCATGGTACCAACTGAAGCCTGCATGTACTGCACATACGCACCTGTCTTCCGGAGCACCTCACAATGGCCCATAAATCTCCCAACCTCCTGGCCAGAAGCCACTCGCCTTGGAAAAGAACTATAAAAGAGCGACCCTCTGGAGAAGACCCTTGAGATCTCCCCACAGATGAAGACCCATCTATTGGCTGGACCACGAGGACGTCTGTCTCATCTGTTGGTAGCTATTTTCCCATCCCCCTCTTTTTCTCTCTGTACTTTGTTTCCTACATCTCTCCCCTCTATCGCAACTGACTTGCTGGCATGAATAAAAATGCATTGCTGTTGTTGAATAAACTGATTTTTTCCTCTCCTATTTGCCTGTTTGCACCTCTGAGATCAAACGAACCATCACGACCCCTGCTCTATATTAATAGCGGATCGTGATACTACCATAAATTGCATAAGTGTCCAAACATTCATAAAAGCTGATTGTCATAGCTGTCAGACCTACCTGTATTTCATTTCACCATGGAGTAGGGGAAATGCTAGGGCAAGGTCATGGAACCATTTTTAAAAATCTTATAAGGTCTTAGACAGCATACTCAATATTATTAGTGCCTTGTCAGAATGCCATTTGTTTGCCTTCCTTTTTTTTCCTTTCTCTTTTATCCTCTGGCTTACCAACGTCTTTGCATGGATGCTGCTACTACGTAGGAGTGTTTACAGCAATTTGATAGAGAGACTAAAAATTCTGTGGTTGTAGGATGTCAGGGAAGATGTGAAACTCACAGCAGCTCATTTAATTTCTGTATAAATTCAAAGCATATTCATGTGACATCTCTCTCACCAAAACAAGAGAAAAAAATATTTCCATCTACAGCTGGATACTGTTAGCAGTACTCCTAAAGAATGTGGGAATTCCCAGAATGCCTTTTAAACTGGAAAGCAGAGAGGCACATCCTACAAGTATGTCAGAACATACCTGTTACATCGTGTTATTTTGCTTCTGTTTTCCATTTGTTAAATGGTTTGTTCCTATGTTAAAACCCCCTATTGATTACAGTAGTGGTTGCCCTAATCCCCGCCCTTACCCTATCAGTCAGCCCCAATCCCCTCCCATTCCTCTAGAATGTTCCCCATCCATCACCCTTATCCACTCCCCTACAATTGTCAATCCCCCCTGGCCCCTCCCAAACTTCCAGTATGTTCTGTGTNCTTCCTTTTACCCAGTTGTGGTTGTAAGGTGTGAGATGCTGAACCATATTTCTTAACGGTATCTCCCATATTGCCCAGGCAGTTTAACTTCTTTAGCTGGAATAGAAATTATTCAAAAAGGTGGCCTTCTAAAATTTATTTTTAAACTTTGTAGAAAGAGTTTAAGAGACAAACAAGAAGTTGTACTAATAAGAGGATGCAGATGACAACCAGTGGACAATGAGAACCACATAACCAGTGAGAGCTTGAACTGATCACTATGGAAAATGAGAGGTGTCATATACTCTTCTGTTAACACCAGTTGCCAAGTGCTTTTGTAACATCTCTGTGCACTGAAAGGTCCCTTCTGTGTATTGATACAGTATCCCAGTTTATCAGAAAGGTATAGATATCTATTTAATCACTTGATTTATAAGTTAAGACTGCTCAGATAGCATCAGACTGCTCAGAGTTGATGCAGAGTAAGTGACAGAAGCCAAGTGTGTGTGGTTGTGTGTCTGTGTGGGTGTGAGTGGAAGAAACACATCTCTTCTCAGTAGGAGGAAGTTGTTGGATTTACCTAGTGGAAAAATACCTGATTCAATACAAATACCACCCACTGCCCACCACATTTAGTAGCAGACAGCAAAAAATGGCACAATGACCCTGTACACTGTGAAAAACTCAGCTTATGAGGACTGGGAGTCCATACAGGAATGAAGAGTAATGGGATTGAAAATAGCATATGGAATGGGTATACTGAAGTAGAATAAGCAAAAACAATCAGCATGAGAGAACAGAAAGACCAGAAGAAAATTTTTCTGGAGTGCTCATACACCTTTGAAAGAAAATTATTTACAATATACTTTTGTACTGGATGCATTTCTCTTCATAAATTTACATCATATTTATCATCCTGCAGTTAGGACCACTGATTTTAGTAATTTCATTTACCAAAGTCACTTTGGGCATTTTTAATAGAGTCATGACCATCATCATCCAAGATGAGGATACTACTCCACACACGTCAGAAATTTTGCTGTTTTAATCCTTGTCTGATTCTAGTACAGCAAATGCTATTCTTCATTGTTTTACAGCTAAAAAAAGAGAAACGTTAAAAAAACCAAAAAAGTGTCAGGTGACTTAAGAATATTTCTGGACTTCCTCTGGTGCTCTGATGTTGTAGGTTTTATTACAGTGCTATTAATGGGATGGATAGCTGTATCTAAGGACAACAATGGCTACATCAATCATCTGTGAGACCAAAAAGGTACTTATCTTCATGAGTTTCTTGGCTGATACATGCCAAGATCGTTAAAGGTTCTGAATTCATGTTGCTTCTCAGAACCATGACAGCATTAGTGCTTTGAATTTAAACAAATTAAAAAAAAAAAATCCTTAAGAAGTGTGTAGACTTCCATACTGAAAATAAAGCAAATTGTGGACTATCAAATGAAAATCAATATTTAGTGACATTAACTCTAAAAATGATTAATTGTTAAAACTTCCAATGTAAGAAGATTCATACATTTCGTGTTCATTATGACTACTGACAAATCACAACATATTTACTAAAAGATTCTACCTATGTAACCTGTAGTTGGCTAAAAGTTTTTCTTAATATTTATATTAGCTTTACTGTTTTCCTCAACAAATGCTAACCTTTTGTATCTCCCTGAAGATACTACAATGTAGAATTCAAGTGAAAATTAGAAGTGTGGAAACATCCATTCGTAAAATTCGCATTCAATTTCCAGTTTCTGAAGAAGTTTAAAACATAGTGCGAATTCTAGAAAATGGTATTCTGATGCACTACTTTGAGCTGTATACACTTGGTTACTTTTTTCCTTTATACTTGTTTTATGTAGTGACCTGAAGGTAGAGTTATTCCAAATACTTTCTGTATTGTCACATTCAGGGGTTGTAAAGGCAAAAAAGACAAAGAATAAACACTGCAGGTGATAGAAGAAATGCTTTTAAATTTTTTTTTAAAGAAGCTTTCCTAATTTCTACCTATGGACATGGGTGCAGCAGACTTTCCTTGTGGTTGACTTTTCTCAGTCAACTTGTGGCAGAGTCCACATCCATCTTCTTTTGATTGGAAAAGATTGCCAAAGTAGTTCATACAAACCATTATTTTCATAGTTTCAAATTACTTTGAGGAGTCTCACAGACTAAACCGGACTTTCACCTCTTTCCACGGTATCTTTGAGCCAGTACTGGCTCAGTTGCTGTCTACTGCTGTTTCCTCTCTGCTCCTTCGTTACGTGTCTTGGGCAGAGACACACACTCTTCAAGACAACAGGGAAAAAAACCTCTCAAATTCACCTGCTCAGTAAGAAAGGACAGAATATATTTCTGGATGAGGGCTCAACAAAGAGATGTAATAAATTTTTCTCAGTTCAGCCCTCGAATTTCACAAACGCAGAAAAAAGGACAGTAATAGTTAAATGCCACTTGTTTGCAGGCTCCTATTTATCAGATTCTGCGTGGATTTGTCTTAAGTTGCAATGCAAGATGTAACCAAAAGTATGTATTCTATTACCATCTGTTAAAACCAGGTGAGGCAGTAATCTTCATCTCACCATGACCCATTCCTCAAAACCTGGGGTGGGGCAGCAGGGAGGAGGGGTATCTTCTGTTAATAGGCCAGCTGTTAAAACCAGGTGGGATAATGATTTTTGTCTCTTCCACAACACATCCTCTATCCAGGGAGATATCTTCTGTTAATGGGCCATTAAGTCTCACTGCATAACTGATAAAATTACATCATCCCATTGGGAGATGCTCCACCCAGGGGGGAGCCAAGCTTTTCCTACCTAGAAATCTGAGATTTGTGACACCACAGTCAGCCTTTTCTTCCACTGGATTCCTAGAGGAAGACCAGACCCTTGTACATCACCAATGGACTTTCAGAGGAAAACCATACCATTCTACAGGATCAATGCTTCAACAGAACCACATCTGTCACTCCAGGAGGACACCATTCAATCAGACTGCTACCAACACCCTGATTGACAGGGTGCCAGGTTGTATTCTGACTCTGTCCCTGTTTTTGTACTACTGCATTTTATTTTAATTTTCCTATTAAATTGTAGTTCTGACTTGGGATCTCCCACTGGTTTGCTTTCAAACCAGCACAAGATTCCATACACTGTTTACAGAAGTTTAATTTATAGTTTAAATGCAGCAGTTTGTTTACTGACATAACCAAGCCTTACTTTCTGCTATTGCAGTCTAAGCATATTCATTTTTTTTTTTTGTGGAAGAAAGATACCCTAACTTCTTGTGGATGAGACAAGCAGAAGATAAAGACTGCCACCTATTGTTCTGAAATAAAGCACAGTTTGTGCATACAGCAAGAGAACATGAACATCCTGAGTTCAGTCTTCCAGCCATCTCTATCACTTTCCCAATACAAAGATTTTGGTTCCCCTAACATATAACCTTTTATCTAAGTAGAATGCATTCTGGCTCTATGCCTAATTTATAAATTGAAAGACTTTTCCACACTTCAGTGAGTGGCATCAACAAACCAAATTCATAGGAAGTATAAAGTACCTGACTGAGGTATTTAATTCCAAGATGTATTTGCTTTCTTTTCAGGTAAACCTATGTACATGAATTCTGTTATTTATTTATTTACAGTGGAGGCAAGAAAAAACTCTGCGTTCTTTGTCCTTTGTCTCAATATTCATCTTCACCTTGTCATTATCATGGAATTTTCTTTTATACATGTAAAACTACCGAAGCCCATTAAAGTCACATAGGTACTGCAGACAAAATGGACAGATTCTGCGAAAATTTTGATCTAGAACACTATTAAATACAGGTCAGAAAACAGTGTACTGAAAAGAAGACTAATTCCTTGACACAGAGGGGAGACAAGGTGACCTGATTATGTATTGTTAATTTTTTATCCCTTTCACACTACAGTACAGTTAATACTTTTGACCATCTGTGCAGTACTACTCAAATCAGAACTAGATTTTTCATAAATCTGGCAGCAAGAACGTGACCAAAGAAAAATCTAGTGTCACCAAAGAATGAACCTTTGACTGCTTGGCTGAACAGACGGGGAGGCCAGAATAAAGGCCAGAGCGTCTCAGTGAGTTGATGCCTATGTAGACTTGAAATGTACTAGCATTCATTTACCAGTTCTAGCATTATTGCCCTGCAGAGACAATATAGAATAGCCTCTTTTTTATCCTGACATTTTTTGAGAAAAAAAAGCTGTCAGGTGAAAGAAACCTAATTCATAACAATTTCATTGCTTCTAATGAAAGTGATTAATGTTAAATACAGTAAGGTTCCCTCTATGTTTAAAATAAAATATCAAGAGTAAATGTAATAAAAACAAATATGTAATGTGAATCCTCAACTTGGAAGTTCTATTTCTGATTATCTAGTCTGGCCTTTTTAAGAGGTGCACAGATATTATGGGAATTTCTAATAAAGCCAAAAGGTTTTGAGACAGAGCACTCGAAATACTTTTCATCTGAATAGAATGACATTATTGGAAGAAGGATACCTACCAACTATATCTGTGGGTAAACTTACTCCCTATTTGATCTGCTAGTGTTTTTACCGTTCATCGTTCCCAGTTAAAATGTGCCTAATTTCATCTTCACATCATGGAAATGTTTAACTGCTACAGAGTTCCATGCATGAACTCTGAATGAATGAATTTCCAGAACATTATGAGTTAGAAGCTTACACAGTACTGTCAATATTTTAAAAATATGGTGAAAAAGATGCAAAGCTGACAGAAGATATATAGTTAAAGAAAAAAAAAAAGAAAAAGTTGTTTCTTCTGTTATATTATATTACCAAACTGCATACTCTTAATGAAACACACAGGCCACAGAAATTTTCAGCCATTATTGAGAAGAAAGATGTGTGGAAATGTCTTTACAAATAATTTAATGAGTGAAGGTATGGGTGTTAACATCTTTAAAACTGGTCTTAATGTCTCTACTAACTTTGGGCAACATGTTGTTGCAGAGCCCAGAGAGGGTTTGCACAAGCCTGAATGTCTGAACTTTGGGGTAATAATAGGTTCAGAGGGGGAATACGTGGCAGGTGGTTTGGGGGCAAATATGTGGTAGGCAGTTTGGGAAGGCTGTACCTTCCTAGTACCTCAACAATGGGGAAATGAAGAGGGCAACATGCTGCTGGGAGTTCAGGATCAAAGGAAGCTGCGCTCTCTGAAACCCTGAGAAAGAAAACCCTGCAGGCGTGTGCCCCAGAGGACTCTCTCCCTTTATTCGAATAAAGCTGAAGGACTCCTCTATCTCCTTTTTAGACACAAACCTCTGGCATTTTTGGATTTTGTTGACACTATGACATTTAAACAGCCAGCACTCACACTGTGATTTATAACTCAAAGCAGCATAACAAAAGCTGCAGCAATCTCCACAATCTAGACAACTGTAACAGGAGCAGGACAAAACCTGTCTCATTGGCATCAGCTTCTCTGCTTTGGTGCCAGCAGTGCTTCGTTTCTGGTATTTGCTGCCATCTCATGTGTTTCAAGAAGTATTGCACTGGAATTTTAGAAGCAAGCATTTAGTACATCTAAAATAACTTTAGATAGCTATGTGACTGCAATGTTAAGCAAATGCAGCAGTTAAAATTCTGAAATTATTTTTTAGGTGCTACGTGATACGGAAATGACCTACATTTAAAACGAAAATGAAATATTCTGCTCCAATTTGGGTGAAATAGCATGCTGTGACCAGTTTTCAACTCTCAGTAAATGAAAGACATTGACATGCTTCCAGACTTCCAGCACAAGGCCACAAAATTGCCAGGGATTGGAGGATATCTCTAATGAGAAGCAACTGAGTGAGCTAGGTTCGGCTTTAAGACGATGAGACTTCAGGGTAACCTTACTGTTGTCCATCATTACCCAGTGGGAGAGCATAGAAAAGATGGAGCCTCCTTGGAAAAACACAGTGATCAGACAAGACAAACACATTCATTGCAATACAGGAAATTCAGGGTATATTAAGGAAAAAAATTTCACCATGAGTGGTACCACACTGAAACAGGGACACAGATGTGTCATGGAAGACAAATTTGTAACTCAAACAGAAGCCAACTCCTCAAACCAGGAATAGTTCCTGACCACAGTGAAAGACAAATATTACACTGTCACACAGCAAAAATACTATTTTTTTTTCAGGGGTTTGTGTTGCTTAGATGTGGCATCAGCAACTTAAAACACAGGTAAGGAAAGCTACAGGTTATCCTTTTCTCTTAGAGGTTGTTGTCATGGAACCAGGGTTTTTGTTACTAGCCAACACTAACCTAAAAGACATAGCACAAAATATGAAAGGTAGGAAGAAAGTGCAGGGAAGCTTACTTAAACCTCAGTAATGAAAAAGATTCTTCCAGCCAGGTAGAACATGCCAGCAAACTCACAGGTGCTTTGAGATGCACCCATGCAATGTAAGCATGTACTGGAAGCACTGTGCCAGAGCAGCTTAATAAAGCCAAAATGTTGATTTATTGACCACACATTGCTATATAACTATTCTGAAAAAGGCCCCTGTCCTTACTTCCATCTATCAAAACAGAAGTTCTTAACTACCGGCTTTGAAAATTGATGACAAGGCATAGTTTTCCATAGCCACAGCATTATGAGGAATAATGTTCTCAGACTACCCATGTACACCCCTTAGTCCATAACCTGGGACAGCTTGAGCCTGTGGCTGTGGGAGGTGCACTACCGTAACACACTCCAGAGCACTCTGTGGCCTCGCAGAGTTGTAAAGTGAAAGAACAGATGAGGAGAGTGTTGAGTCAATACATCCAAGAGTTTCTGCTGTACTTTCTCTTCAACAAGTACTCTGCATGAGTCTTAGAAATTACATTTGAAAACAATGTAAAGTCATCAATCTTTTCTGCTTCATAGCAAAGTAACAAGCAGAGAACAAACAATGAGAAACTGCATTCAGCTGCACTATTTTTCTGTAAGCATTAAACAAGTATTTTATTAACCCCACCAAAGGTTTAAGAAAGAAGGCAAACAACTCCCTCTGTTTCTTCCACTTATATTCAGTAAAACCAAATTTGTATCCCTAGGCAGAAAAGATTATTCATTTTAGACACTGCTAGACACAGTAGTGCCATACAGAGATATTCAGACGTATAGCTGCACAAATTTTCCTAGTGTAGAATATTGTGTCCAAATGACAAAACAACATAAATGTCTCTGAGCACAGCAAACTAACAGCATTAGGTATGCTCTTCCCCTCCCCCCCCAAAAAAACAGCCTAAAAATTCCTGTATTGTCAGGCTTTTTTAGTGCTGAAAAGAGTCTTCGACTCCCAAAGATGAATATAATTATAAAGTATAACTTCTTTTAATATAGTAGGTATACTTGAAAAAGGACTAAAGAGGTCTCGTCCTTCAGTCATATTCTGGTTGTTTTTCACTACTTTCTAGAACATAGCAACCAGAAACAAAATAAAAGATTAACACAGATTACTGATGGGTAAGAAAAGTCAACACAGATCACACAGTGATTAAACCACAGACTGATTCATTTTAGCTGCAAACTGAACAGTCAAAATTATACTCTACCATGGCACTTCAGAAAGGAAAGACACCGCACAGAGCACTGTGGGCCTTCGTTACTCAAAGCAGTATTAAACTTTCGCAAACAACATCACATTTGTACAGCAGTACCTTCTAGCTTGCTCTGACAGATCCACCCTTCCTATGGACTTGAAAAGTCCAGCCTATTCTGAGATTACAACAGGACTAACCGTAGAGGGCTTTCTTCACAGAAGGGGTTATTATTGGGATCGGCTGTCGAGGAAGGTGATGGAGCCACCGTCCCCGGAGGTGTTTAAGAAAATATCTGGCACTCAGTGCCATGCTGTAGCTGACTTGGTGGTGTTCGATCACAAGTTGGACTCGATGGCCTCAAAGGTTTTTTCCAACCTAGCTGATGCTGCGTTTGCGTAATTCTGTAACAGACCGACTTTGCTCTAAGCTTTGCGCTGGCGTTTTCCCCAGGTGCGTCCCGGTGGGCGCACAGGTCGCTGACGGGGGCGGCCCAGAGAAGCGGCCAGGCCCTGCCAGGCCCGCAGGAGCGAAGGGCGGATCAGCCCGAGCACGCTGCGAGGTCGGCCTGACCCGCGCAGCCTTCCCCGCTCTCCCACAGCGCCGCTCCCCCGCCCGGAAGCGCCCACGGCACCGCCCCCCGCTCCCGGCACGTGACGGGGCAAGGCGCCGCTGCCTGGGTCACGTGCACTGCCCCCTGCGAGCGCGCGTGCGCGCGCATCCAGCAGCTGTCATCCGAAATCTGGGAACGCGGAGTCTGCGGTGCGGGCAGGGCAGGGGCAGCGACAGCCTCGAGGGGACGGGGAACCCCGCGGCGGCAGGGAGCAGGCCTGCCCTGCCCCGCCCTGCCCTGCCCTGCCCAGGCTGCTCGGGGCATCTCCCCCAGTTCTGCATGGAGAACAAGGGGGGCNCGCGCCGCCCAGCCCCGCCCAGTACCGCCCAGTCCCGCGCCGCTGTGCCCCTCATCCCTTCCTCCGGCCGCGCCTGCCCGCTGGAGCCTCTCCCGGACAGGTGCGGAAGGAGCGCCGAGCTGGCCCTGGCGGCGGCCGCGGGTGTGCGGGAAGGAGGTTTGGGGCTGTGGGCGGGCCGGGGGCGAGTGGGGGAGGCGGCGGGGCGGCCGAAGCGGGTCGGGCCAGATCGGAGGGGGGGGGCTTGGCGGGTCCTGGCGGCGGGGCATCGCCAGGGCGTGCCCGGGGCCTGGGACGCGGGGCTGAGCGGCCGAAGTGCCGCCGGGCAGCTGCCGCAGTCGTGAGGGGGGACGCGGCAGCCCCCGCTCCGGGACTGGATGGGTGCGGGTGCTTTGCGCGGCGGACGAGAGGGTGGCGGCTGGGACCGGGGCGAGGAAGCGAAACCGGCAGGAGTGGGAAAAATGGGTCTGGCGTTCCTGCTGGCGGCCGGCGGTTCTGGGTCCGGGCTGCTGGTGGGAGCTCTCCGGGGGATCGGGCGGGTTCTCCGCCTGTTCGAAGTGCGTGGACGGAGTGAAATAGACTTTTACGTCTCTCCGCATCTGTCAGGGGTTTGATGAAATTGTTGTGGGCTTTTCCGTATCTTTTTGGTGGAGCTTGTTCGTCCCTAGATGTAGATAACACTTCAGAGTTGAGTGCTGAGCAAAGGACTGAGTTAAGTGCCTGTTCCACATTTTCCCGTGTTTATAACATGCTTTCGAAGCTAGTTTTGGGATCAGGTCTCCGTGCCATGGCAGTAGTCTTCTCTTAACCTTTCTCTCCTCTGCATTTGATTTCAGCTAGCAAAGTGTGCAAAATATTTGTCATGGGTTAACTGTGTTAGGAAAAATACTCGCGTGTCCGTGTGTTTCTTAAAACAGTTATGCTCAGAGGATAAGCAGCATTTATTTTTTACTTTTTAAAGTGCAGATTTGTGATTCTTTGCTGAGAATTACCAGCTATAGGAACTGAAGTTAGCATTCAGTGGATACTAAACAAGCACCTTTTAAGTGGAACCACTTTTTCCACGAGAAAGAAACTTAGTGGCAGTGGGGTTTTTAATGTCTGTGGTATAAAATTTGACTTGGGCTTTACCTTTGTTTTTCCTTTACTGTCATAAATAGCTGATGGCATTGCTTCAGAGAAGTATTTTCCAAACACAAGAAAAGATTTCTGTTTCAGTAGTTGAAATGAGAGTAAACTAATGGCCCTCATGCTAGTTTTTTTTCTCAGCTTAGGTTTGGAGTAGTGTTGGAGCTAGCAGTTTCCTTTCTAGGGAGTGACCCAGGAGACGATATATATCACCTAGATATGTGGACATGGTTAAGTAGCTGTTGGATGAGAGTTGGCATAATGTATATGAGAGAAAAGTCTTTGGTCAGTTGTTGTTTAAAAAAAACCCAATCTGATCTTATCTCTGATGTATTTTTTTTTTTTTTAAATGCGATAAAATAGGAAAAAAATTCAAATCCTGTAAGTTTTACTCTAATTATTGCTGAGTAGTGCATGGAGAATGTTGTAGTGCTTGACCTAATTTCTGAACAAATCAAATAAATAGTTCTGTACTAAATCTGCACAATCACTATTGCAGTCAAAGAATAAAATTATGTCAACTGCTCATTATTAGAATATTCCTAAGGTAATATTAGCAAACATAGTACTTATTAAAAATAAAATTTCATACTTAACTATATTGCAAAATATTGGGTGGAGTAGATTATAGATTAAGGATTTTTTTACTTTAAGCAGCTCTTAGTCTAATTCTTAGTTCTGTAGATAATTCAGTTTGATATTGATTTTTTTTTTCTTAGTTTTTTTTGGTGAGGTATATTTCATCAACATCATGCTGTACAGAATGTGAATAGGGTTGTGATGCTGTTAAAGGTGGTGTTTTCATCCTGCTACCCCCAATGTAAATTAAAAAAGCCTCACTCTAACATCTTTTGAAACATGAATTTACTATACATGCAGCTTCGAAAGGAAGATGTATTACTGTAATTCTGTCAATATAAGGTGTTTGCAAGATCTCTGTCTGATCACAGGAATGGTTCAAAAAGTGATGTTCTGAAATGTTAAGATTTTAGTACTCCTCTAGTAAAAAATCTCCATAGTCACTTGATAGTTTGATAATTCATATCTCAAAATCAGCACGTGATGTGGTGAGTTCTTCTCTTGATTTTTGTTTAGAATCACAGAAGACCTGTAGGATATTCTGAAGATAACCAATATTTTATACTTGGAGGATGGTAATTGTTGTATAGTCAAATCACATAATGAAGGTGTTAATAAGAATTTGCTGGTCCAAAATCCTAATATCTGTTATAAATAAACTCTTCCTGTAGTTTTGTTATATGAAAACTTACAGCTTACTTCAGGTTTCGTAGGTGGCATTGTATGTCATAATTAATTCTGCTATAGGCTTGCCCTTTCTTCCAACTTCATTTCACCTGTTTAAAATTGTGGAGTTGCACATAGCAGTTGAGTTGTTGGCTTTGTCTGTCTGAGTAGTTGTATTACTGAGTTATGCAAGTACTCATTTTTATCCGTAATTCTATTTATGGCCGACATTTGTGGGACAGGATCTTTGGGACAGCGTACTTGGGTCACTATACTTCGGTAAATGAAAACATGTCTAGCCTCTGTTCCAGGTAGCCTCTCTCAGGCATCTGGAGGACAATGTATACAATCACTATAATCTGCATAAACGAAGATTACTGCGGGTGGAATAGAGACT
>VWZS01003789.1:301-14520 GCA_013397075.1 Rhabdornis inornatus
ATGTGCACAAAAGAAGTGTGTTACAGGGTGACCTTATGACTCTAGTTAAGCAGCAGGCAGTAGCATTAAATGGAATCTTTAAGTTTCCTTTTTGTTAGACGTGTCAAAAGTTAAAAAGCTGTTATTTTAAGAGTCTTTATCTTCCCCCACCCTCAAAAGATTCCACGTGTGCTGAGGGTGGGGCTGAAGTAGCAGAGAAATAATTTCTTACCATCAGAAATAATATACTTATTCTTCCTCATTATTAAGCTTGAAAAATGTTGCACATAAAAAGTGAACACCAATTTCTAGTGTCTGTATTTTAAGTATGACATACTTAGCAGTGCTCCAGTAGGGTCACTTTTTCAGTCATATGTACATCTCTCTGGAGATGCCAGGCAACAAAAAAATTCACTATATTCACTATATTGTATTACTTTTAGTAGAGAGCACATAACATTTTAGAGGCACTTGAGGAGCTGCATCCATTTGACTTATGGTTTTTCTAGTAAATGTAGAATACTCTCATGGTGTAGACCTGTAAGGAGAATATCCTCAGCTGATCTGTTGACATTTTTAACCTAGAGTAAAAAGAAGTTTTAAAGAAGGGAACTTGTTTTAACTTTCTTATCTGAAAATACTGAGAGCAGCACTGTCTGCTATGTTGTAGTAGTGCCCTGCCATTCATCATCTGAAACTCTCATAAGCCTCTACCCTCCCACTATAGCAATAGTTTAACTAACAACTGTACTCTTAATTTCAAAAAATAGTACCCTTTTAGATCACCTAACCTGTAGTTTTTCAACAGTTAATTACTGTGCTTTAAATTGGTAATTAAGCTCCTACATGCCTCTTTCTTCACTCTGCTTTTTGTAAGCTGTCCATGAGGTTGCTCTCAAGATGAACATTTTTAAAGCCATAAAAAAGGTGGTTTTGAAACAAGAGAGAAAACTGAAGCTTCTCAACAAGCAGCAATGTAGCAACAGAGAAGTAGGCAGAAAGAGAGGGAGGTTCCTTCATCTGCTTGGAAGTTAATAAGCCATAAGACATTAACAGGCATGGGTATGTTAGAGTTTTTCATCTAATCTTAATTCTTCTGGGTCAGGTCTCTCATCAGTATTCAAGTCTGGATTCAGCAAGATGACCAGGCTTAGGTTCAGCACTTGGACAGTCCTGTGGGTTTCTTTGGAACTGCATCTTCACTTGAACCACTGTCTTCATCTTTTTAAAGGATAGTTTCAAGACTTTACATCTTCCTTTCTCAGTCTGGCCACAAAACATTTGAAAATAGAGCTTACATCTGTGACATTTTTCTAGTGATTCTAATCAGTCCAGAGTGAGGTGATATTATTCCTATGGCAGAAATACTTCTGCTATATATGAGGGAACTCAGCCTACTCCATTAATCAGTGTAGAAAAACCTTACAGAAACAGATTTGTGAACAGCTTGTGAGGCATATCATCAAAAATGTTGTAAATTTTGGTAATCAAAACGGAAATATTTTTGTGTATCTGGTGGTGCAGACCCTCTAAATTAGTCTGGGAAAGGACTATCTATCCGCATTTTCAAGAGACTGAACATTATTTTGGCAGTAATTTGATGTTGTTGATGAAGTTGTTGGAGTTGGAATAAAAAGAGGAAAAAGATTGCGCATATCTTTAGTCTTTTCTATTGAGTCATTTATGCAAATAATATGTAGAATAAAAAGTGTTCATGGTAGCAACTAGCTCTGCAATTGACATTAAAAATGAAAGTAAGCTTTGCCTGGAAATGAAAGAAGCATCTATAATTTATTTCTATTTTACTTAAGTATCAAGTTTTAATCTGATAGCCTAGAAAACAAAGTCTAAACTAAAATAGGACAGTTTTATCCACTGTATAATGAAATCAAGTTCAAAGAAAAAGGATCAAGTATATAATTGGCAAAATACCTCATAATGTGTTCTATGGCATTTATATTATTTCAGAGTTTAAGCTTGAGCTTATTTGCTGTTATGAACTTCAACAGCAAAAGAGGGAAATCAAGAATAAAAAAAAAAACCCTGTTAACTGAAATAGTCCTCTCAGTAACTCAAATAACCTGATATGCCTGTGATCTTCATATCTAGGCTAAGTATTCATGGAAGTGTTGCAGCATAAACTAACCACTCACAATTCCTTTTTCCTTTTAGAATAGTGTAGGTCTGCTTTTTAGAAGTAAGTAAACTAGGTCTTATCTCTAGTAGGACAGACTTAAAATATTTTGCCAGTTCCTAAAAAATTTTGAGTAAAGGGGCTGTTTCCATAGTCTTATGGGTACACTAGAACTAAATTCTCATTGTAATTCTCCCAATTTATAGCAACTAATGCTTTGGTCCATTTCTTCAAAAATATGCAAGAACAAATTTATATTGTTGTAAGACAGAGACTGCCTGTCACTCTAATATCGCTCCCTAAAGCATCACTTGCTTCATGATTATTTATTAGTTTGTTAGGCCTATTAACACATCCCTGTTCATACGTTCAGCTTTAATGGAAGTCTGAATTATAACAGATTTTATTGAGAATATACTCTCAGTGAGCTTTGTCCCATATCAACAGCCATATAATTGAGTGTCAATATTAAAAACAATTTTTATATTTAAGGTACTGTTTTTTTTCTGACCTGAATGCAAGTATGACACACTTAACAAGTTTTTTTCTCATGTCATGGGATATTATGAAGTTTTAATGTAGTGTTTCCTCTTTTCACTGTCCAACATCTTCTGAAGTATAGGCAACTTTCAACTAATAAAAATACTAACAAAGAAGGCCATAAACTCTGATCAAATGCTTTATACCTCTTATGCAAGTATTGCAACAGGATATTTGTTTCCTTTATTTTCTTCAGTTTCTTTTCTTTGCTTTCACAAATCATGTTTAATGATAATGGAAAAATATATTACACGTGCATGACCAGTCGTAGGAATAATGATCTTGGATTAGAGAATTTGACTGTAAGGCTTTAGAAGTAGTTGAGAAGCAGAGAAGTGTCCATATGTCCTTTAAAATAAAAATATGATACAGTCTGTAGCAAATGAATGCTTGACCATACTACAAAGAAATAAAAATAGTGCACTTGAAAAATTAGTTCCTTAGAGGGCACAACTTTAAATGTGCAGAAATATGACTGTCCTTTAAATATGTGCAAGACTTAGCCCCAGAAATGAAGATATAAATAAAAAGAGATATCATGTCAAAAGTGTATTCTCAAAGGTAAGCTTGCAAATAGAGATGAAGGCGACAAAATAGAAATTGTTAGGTTTACATTGAAAATTCTCTTTTATAGATTCAGGAGCTTAAATTCTCTTGCCAATTTTAAAACTGTCGTAACCTGAGTTGTTATAAATAACTTCAGTGCTTGTGTGAGTAATCTAGTATGTGGTCTACTATATCTTCTTTACATATCTTCCCAAAGCCAAAGTTTTCAATCTGTCTTTGACTTGAAATTTGGATTTCACTTGCAAAGGATTTGATAAACCATAGTTACACTCTTGGATTCTGTATTCAGCATTTCATTTTATCCTCTATACTCACAACAGCTTCAATTTATACATTGTGGTTTAGTTTTTAGTCTCAGATGTTTTTCTTTCATGTCCAGTTCTTCTATTTTAATCCTATGAAATGTCTGTCTTTACCTTTTGTTTTCTCGCGTCTTTCTCACCTCTAAATTTTTATTCAGTCATTATTCTTTTGTCTCTTTTTTCTCACTCACCTACTTCCTCTTTCTTAAAGGCTCACTTTTTTTGGTTCCATATTCTGTCATGCCCAGATGCTCAGTTTTGATTCAAGGAGATAGAAGGACTGCAGAATTAGGCCAGATTGGGCGAGCAGTTACCTTCTGCTTTTGGTACAATCTTAGGTTTGCTGCACAATGCTGTTGGAAGACCATATTTGACTCCAAGAAGTGAAGAAAATTTGATCACTGTTTCATTCATGCATCTAAGGACAGGCTGACAATTTAATTGTGTCTTGTGTTTATAAACCCGGAGTAAACCCAATGCTTATTTGGGGAATAGCTAGGTCTGGTTGCATTAGCATTGGTCTCTCATACTTTTAGTTGATTTCTCAATGACAAAGCACATCTGACTTGGGTTTTTATAAACTTAAAAAATTCCTGCACTTTTCTATGTATTCCTCTAAAATTCAAACCAAATTACAGTCTTGGAAAACATTGATTATCTTTTAATAAAAATTATATTAGCACTTTTGTTTTTTTTGCAGAAAGCATAAGGAAAGATAATATTCAACACTAATATTTTCTTCCAAATCTATCAAACATACAAATATCACATAAGTACCACTGAAAAACAACTATCATTCAAATACTGCTTTCTTACTTAGGCTAAAAAATCACGAAGTTTTTCAACATATTTTGTTTTCAAAAGCAGTATTATAATTATTTTAATATCATTGACTTTTACTTATCATTATCTAGCTATTATTTCCATTGCAATTGAAAGAGTTCCAGGTCTAGCTGAAATCAGCAGTATTTTTCCTGTGACCTTTAAAAATTTAGATTTCTCATCTCTCTAAGAACATATATCACATACCACATGGTATGTATGAGATATCAAGAAAAAAGCAAGAAAAACATGTTTGTTTGTATTCTTTTATCTAGGTAAAATTTTCAAAATAAAATTTAATTTTCAAATAACAGTTTTTGTTTGATACCTGACTGTTGTTTGATCCTAGGAGATCAGCCAATGTATCTCACCTTGTGGTGAAATGGAAAGTTACGTTGAATAAAGCATTTGAATTCAGGTCAGCCACCAAAAAGGAACTGAATCTTCTTAACATCTACTTTTTTAATAGTAAAGGTAATGCATCTTTAAATAATTTGTAAGTGTGTTATATCTGCCACCATAGTTATTGAGAGCTTTCCTTTCAGCAGATAGCTGGCTGCAAGCTTTAGATTTCAACCAGCTGTCATCCTTTAAATATTTTAATATTGAGGGAAATTAACTTTTAAATCAATATCAAAGATGAAAAAAAAAAAAAGCCTTTCCCTTTAGCCAGAGCAGGAGATGTCAATGTATAATTTGTCATTTTCTAATTCAACTCTCTCCATTTGGTTTTGATTTAGCACTAGACCTTGGAAACCAGAGCCAGCATCCACACTCAAAAGCTGTTTTAAATTATGTGCAGCAAGATTTTAAACACATTAGCAACAAGAACAAGCTGTCCTCATACTAACTGGTGCTGCTTTGTTCTTGATTGTGGAAAATCTCACTTTAACTGCCCTCTAATTTGTTTCAGATAGCTACTGCACCAGCAGCTGCCTTGGCATAGGATTAAACACACATGAAAATATTATCTTTCCATACAAATTATTAGCAGTGCCAAAAGCCATAAAATCTCTTTTGGAAAAAATATTTTTTACTTTCCTTTTCTCTTTATTTTCTTATTTTTATTATTAAAGTTCAATCCCCCATATTCTTCTCCAAAGTCTTTCTTCATCCAATCCTCTAAAAAGTACTTGAAAGGAATTAAAGATACAAAATTGCCTGTTTTTCTAATACAGAGATGCATTTTGATATTTTACTCCTGGTTGAAAAGTTTGCACATCAACTTGCATGAGCTGAGAATCTATCACAATATAGAATTCTTCAAAATTAAGGCAATTTCTTAGTAATTATAAGTACCTAAAATAAAGATAAGACAAAAGATAACCTAGCAGGGTCACATACTTTCTCTGTCAGATATTTTTGTTTCAAATGAGAGCACATATGGAGAATCCAGAACCACATTTCAAAGTTACCACATTCAGACAGCTAGTGACAGGACAAGAGGACACAGACACAAGTTAAGTTTAAACCAGGGGAGATTCAGGCTGGGCATCAGGAGTAATTTCTTCTTGGAAAGGGTTGCTAAACATTGGAATGGACTGCCTAGGAGGGTGGTGGAATCACAGTCGCTGGAGGTGTGCAAAAAACAACTGGACAAGGCACTTAGTGCTGTGGTGCAGTTGACATGGTTGGACTCAATAATCTCAGAGATCTTTTCCAACATAAATACAAAGGGAGCAAAGAAATTCTTTTAATTGCAGTCTACTAAAAATTTAATGTCATATCTCTGATGTCCTTGGCATTCCTCAGAACAGCTGTTTCTGTGATATATGTTGGCGATTTGTAAGCATCTAGCACTTTTGTGAATGGTGACAAGGGAAAACCTGGGTACTTCTTTTTCTGTAATTGTAGAAAGGATCCTTGGTGACTAGTTTGTTATGAAAAAGATATGAATCTACTCTTAGTTTAATCTCTGGAAAACGCTGGAAAATTTGGTGGTCATGATGGTGTCTCTATACAGGCAATATATGTATTTTCCTTTATTCCATTTCGTTGAAGGAGTCTGCCACATACTTTCCACTCAATAATTTCATACCCTTAAAAAAAGTTGTGCTTTCCACTAAGGTCTCTAAAAAAGCATTTGCTTTACAGAGGAGACAAGTTGGTGGCGTGCTTTTTTCTCCCCCAGACCTATCAATGTGTGTGTGGAAGGTAACTTCCTGATGTGGTTGGTAACTGAGCCTACCAAGGCTATTCCCACCTAGATTTGCTGTTTATGAACAGAGAAGAGCTCGTGGGAGATGTGGTGGTCAGAGGCTGTCTTGGATACAGTGAGCACGAACTGAATTTTCAATTCTTGGTGAAATAAAGAAGGGAGTCAATAAAACCCCTGCCTTTGACTTCTGGAGGCTGGACTTTGACCTGCTAAAGTGAGTGGTTCAGAGAGTCCCTTGGGAAACAGTCCTCAAAAACAAAGGGGGCCAGGAAGTCTGGACACACTTTAAGAAGGAAATATTAAAGGTGCAGGAGCAGGCCATCCCTTATGTTCTTACAAACAAGCCAGCATGGAAGAAGAGCCGTCTGGTTGAATAGGGAGCTTTTTCTGCAACTCAGGGGAAAAAAGAGAGTTTGTGACCCTTGGAAGAAGGGGCAGACATAGCAAGAAGAGTATAGTGATGTCGGTACATCATATAGAGACAAAATTGGGAAGGCAAAAGTTCAGCTAGAACTCTATGTGGCAATCACTGTGAAAGATAATAAAATATATTTTTATAAATATATTGAAAACAAAGGGTGTTTTTATAAGCATATTAACAACAAAAGAAGGGCCAAGGAAAATCTCTGTTTTCTATTGGACATTGTGTGGAATATTTCCAGCAAGGATGAGGAAGAGGGTGAAGTACTTAATGCCTTTGTCTCAGTTTTTAACAGAAAAACTGATTATCCTCAGCTCTTTGACCTGGGTGACAGGGACAGGGAGCAGAATCCAGGAGGATTAGATAGTGACCTGCTACTTTGACAATCATGACACTATAGGGCTGGATAAGATACACCCAAGGGTGCTGACAGAGCTGGCACAGGAGCTCACCAAGCCACTCTCCATCATTTATCATCAGTCCTGGTTAACTGGAGAGCTCCCAGATGAGTGGAGGTTGGCCAGTGTGATGCCCATATACNATACAGTGAGCACGAACTGAATTTTCAATTCTTGGTGAAATAAAGAAGGGAGTCAATAAAACCCCTGCCTTTGACTTCTGGAGGCTGGACTTTGACCTGCTAAAGTGAGTGGTTCAGAGAGTCCCTTGGGAAACAGTCCTCAAAAACAAAGGGGGCCAGGAAGTCTGGACACACTTTAAGAAGGAAATATTAAAGGTGCAGGAGCAGGCCATCCCTTATGTTCTTACAAACAAGCCAGCATGGAAGAAGAGCCGTCTGGTTGAATAGGGAGCTTTTTCTGCAACTCAGGGGAAAAAAGAGAGTTTGTGACCCTTGGAAGAAGGGGCAGACATAGCAAGAAGAGTATAGTGATGTCGGTACATCATATAGAGACAAAATTGGGAAGGCAAAAGTTCAGCTAGAACTCTATGTGGCAATCACTGTGAAAGATAATAAAATATATTTTTATAAATATATTGAAAACAAAGGGTGTTTTTATAAGCATATTAACAACAAAAGAAGGGCCAAGGAAAATCTCTGTTTTCTATTGGACATTGTGTGGAATATTTCCAGCAAGGATGAGGAAGAGGGTGAAGTACTTAATGCCTTTGTCTCAGTTTTTAACAGAAAAACTGATTATCCTCAGCTCTTTGACCTGGGTGACAGGGACAGGGAGCAGAATCCAGGAGGATTAGATAGTGACCTGCTACTTTGACAATCATGACACTATAGGGCTGGATAAGATACACCCAAGGGTGCTGACAGAGCTGGCACAGGAGCTCACCAAGCCACTCTCCATCATTTATCATCAGTCCTGGTTAACTGGAGAGCTCCCAGATGAGTGGAGGTTGGCCAGTGTGATGCCCATATACAAGAAATGTTGGAAGGAGGATCCAGGAAAACTACAGGCCTGTCAGCCTGACCTTGGTCCCAGAAAAGGTTATGGAACATATTATCTCAAGTGTGATGAATGGCACGTACTGTAAAAGCAGGGGACCAGGTGCAGCCAGTAGGGGTTTAGGAAGGGCAGGTCCTAGGTCCTGTCTAACCAACCTGATCTCTTTTGATGGCATAGGCTGGACGAGGGAAAGGCTGTAATTTTTTTTGTCTACCTGGACTTCAGTGAAGCCTTCAATAGAGATTCCCACAGAATTATCCCGGAAATGCTGGCAGCCCATGGTTTGGACAGATATTCTCTTTGCTGTGTTAAAAACTGTCTGGATGGCTGGGCCCAGATAGTTTTAATGATATTAACAAGTTCAAGTTTTAATAATATTACCAAGAGGTTCATTGTTTTGCTTTGTTGAAAAATGAACTACTTGCAAGTATCTCTTTTTTTTTAATGTTAGCTATTATTATTAATTATTATTATATATTATTGCAATAAAATAGGGTATTTGTATGAAGTAAAAGCTTCATTGTGCTGAAAAAACTTTAGGAAATCTTCAGAAATTTGAGCCTGCTGCCATATTGACCAAAAAATTATTTCTTAGATTGAGTTAAAATTTGGTCATGATTTAACTGTGCTCAAGAGTAGCTGCCAGGAGGCATTGATTGCTAGATACATAGGTGATGACAGCTGCCTGCTGTCAGCACTTTGAGAGAAGGTGAGGGCAGCCAATCATTAGGAATCAAGAAGTGTCTAAATTGCCTTTTGATTTGGGATCATTAAGAAAGCCTCTGAGTACTGGCAAATTCAAATCTGAACACAAAGTGTTTGGAGTATTAAAAAAAACCCTCTTAAAATTAGATTCTCCTTCATGAATGAGCACTAGCTATTAGAGTGTGCTTGAGAGCTGGATCATCAGCTTATACACCTGTGGAGAGGCAGCTAGATACTTCAGAGTGAACAAAAGCCTTGGATTTATTTCAGATAAGAGACGCATGTTCTCTTAGTTCTGACCACCTATTCCTTAAGCTCTGTGATTTGTGTTTGAAGCTGATTCAGTGCTGCAATGTGTTACAGAATACTGAATTAAAATATTAATTTTGGTTTGGGCTGTGAGGAATCTGAAAAATCAAAAGGAAGGGACACATTCCTGCATATCCAATTTGATATACTTTTCAGACTAATTCCACTCGACTTTTATAGGTTTCTCATTTCATGTTGATGTTCCTCAGGCTCTTGAAAGAATAGTTTCTTTTTTCAAAAAATTTCTTTTTATGTTTCCTAAAGAATCTTTATTTTTTCCTGATACGATTCCTGAAGGAAATTAATCTGGAGCACTTCCTATATTTTTTTTCCTTTCCCTCTTCGTAGTAATGGAGGTATTTAACATCTTTCACTTATTGAACATTTTAAACGTTCAATATTTTTCTTCTCTTAGAGTTGAAAAAGGTATTATTTTCCTAGATGCATGTCCTTCTGGTTGCCAGTTTGAGTTTGGCTTCAGCCTGCAGTCCCACTTCCTGTCCTGAACACTGGACCATAGAGCAGTGGCTGGACTTCAGTGGTGTGAGTCTGTGTAACTTTGTAAAACACTTTGCTCTGCAGGTTTTCATTCCAATTTCCCGGGCCAAGTACTGAGTTTAGAACTCAGTGAACAAGGAGCTTGGCTGCAGTTTTGTGGTCTGGATCACACTCCTTGCTAGTTGAAATTTATTCATATCTCAGGAGTGGAGGTCTTCCTGGAAATAAGCCGGAGATCTGCTCTTCCCTGAGCTGAGATAATGGTAAAATGGGGGCTGTATCAGGATTAAAAGTGATAGTTTTATCACTTAGTGGTCTCCCTGGCTGACTTCCACTCAAAAAGCTGCGTTAGAAAGGGATAAAACATTCCCCCTTTTTCTCTTCATGCCTGGCATCAGTACTGCTTAAGAACTTCAGAAAATGAGTTGCAAAGCAGGGAAAAGGCTTTTCAACTTTGAGAGCTTGTCTTTCATCTTTTGCAATTCCTTCTCTTTGAGGGCCACGTGTGAGCTATACTGCTACTCTTTGGAGATCACAGGCTTCTCTGGTGTCTCTTCCAGAAGAAGGTAGTCAGATTAGAAAGGTTTGGAAATATTAGAAGACATCGTCTTCTAGGTCTTCTGTCCTGGGGACTGGATAGAAAAAAGAGTCGCTCCTTTCTGTAAAGAAAGCCTTCAGCACTAGCCCCAGAATTTGGCTCTAAAGTAACACATATTCTTCTCAAGTGGGGAAAAAATCCACCTTTCTTTTTTTTTTTTTCTCCGTAAAATATTTGAGGAACAACCCAGAAGTAGAGCAAAGAGACTAAACAGAAGAAAGATTATTCATTCTTCAGGTAATGGGTTGAAATATGGACAAGATGTCAAGATGTTTGCTTCAGAAATTGACTTTTTGGTATGAATTTTTAGCCATTTTTGAATAAAGTTTTCAGGCAAACAGGATTATATGTCATTTAGCAATGGCCTACACCCCTCAATCTTTAATAACACCACTAAATTGTTTCCACAGAGTTGCTGTGGAAACAAGACCAGCGATTTCTAATATTATACTCTAACTAAAATGTTACTGTATTCTTGAGAGAACTGCCTTGTCAAGATTTTGTGTATGTCCATATATGTGCACCTTTCCCTTTAAAATCTTATCTAACTTCTGAGTAAGCCTGATTTGTTCTCTGATGCTCCAGTTTACAGCGCCTTATGTCTTACATGTGAACTATAAAGGAGAAGAAATATTTCTCCTGTGAAACCTGGGAAAGATCTTTGAGGTTAAGCCACGTCTCTCTCCAATGGTTTGTTCAGGTGGTTTGATGCTAGCTGCTATGTACTGTTTTGGCATTATTTTGAAAAGTTTTTCTCCCTTCCAGACTAGAAATAGAAATGTAGCTTCATTGACCAATATGAAATACAAAAAATCAAATCTGATACTTAATTACACCCTTACAAATCCATGGTAAATTCACTGAAGCTAGTACAGTTAACTTGGGTTATGTCCCAGTTATAAGAACCCTGTCTTCATCTCATTCTTTAGAAATTCTTCTGCTTTAACGGTCACCCACCATGGTAGAAAAAAATAGTTATTCATCTTTGAATGAACACATAAAAAACCAAGAGTGTTTCTGGTTTGTGTGTTCCAAGTGTAAATCAGTTTCCACTTTGTTTTTTAAGAATATTTTTCCAACATTGCAGTTTACCAAAGAGACCATGGGGATTACTTTTGCCAAAAATTGAATTATATTCTTCTTTCCCTCATTCTGTTCCATCTTTGTCTGCTGATTCTTGACAATAATCCAACACCTTCCACAGAGTTACTCAGTCAAAATTTAGAAAGAAAAAAACCCATCAAATTCAGCTTTATTTTTCTTTTATTTTTCATCTTCCTTTGGTAAATTTCCAAAAGAAATTGAAATTTATCTACCAGTAGAAACATTCTGCTGCGTATTTCAGTATGCTATTGTTTTTTTTTCCAAAGTGTAAAACTAAGCTTGCAGAAACTAGCTTCAATAACCTATGTTCCACTAATACAGAAAAAGTCTTTTCCAAATTCTAAAGGAAGATCAAAATGAACAGAATTGTAGCATCACAGGATAATTTTGATTTGAAAGGATTTCTAGTAATTTTCTAGTTTGATTCTCTTCTCACAGCAGAGTCACCTTAAATTTAGACAAATTTACTCCATACCTTGTCCAGGAGAGTTGTGAATATGTGAAGAGATGGAGATTATACAAGTTCTTTTGGTGGCCTGTGTAACCACCCTCATTGTGAAGATCTTTCCTGTATAATTGGCTGGAATTTCTCTTGCTGCAAGTTGCTACCATTGTCTTTCAACCTTCTGCTGGAGAACCGGCTCCATTTTCACCATAACTACTTCTTTTAGTTGATGATAGAAAATTGATACACGTAGCTTTCTCCTCTTGGATCTACATGTATTCAACTCCCTGACCCTCTCCTTTTATATTTTGTAATTCATCTTTGTCACCATCTTGGTTGTCCTCCTTTGGACTTTCCAGTTTCTCAACATTTCTTATATATTTGGATGCAGTACTCCTGATGTAGTCCATTAAGGATTGAACAGCATAATAATTTCTCTCTGCAATTTGGGTTCTGTGGATGACTTTTCGACATATTATCACTAGCTTCTGGAATGCTGGCTTGTAGCTTGGAAGTTCAGGATAGATTCTTGGTTATTAGAAACTATAATTGTTCCAATAAGTCCAAAATTACTAAGATAATTTGCCAGAAATAAAGAATTTCATCTTGCAATAATGAAGCCAATATGTACTTTGATATGTCAACACCTGCTAAAGTTTGAGACTATGACAGGCTCCCTCAAAATCAGTGTCAGACATATTTTGATGTTCTTTTTTACATTGAGTGTTTCCTAGTAAAAAAAATGTAGCATACATTTTTTCATTCAAAGTTTCAAGAAAAATTTTCTGTAATTAAAATTATTAAAATAGTCACTGCAGCATTGTGTACTGTCATAGCCATTATACTCTAACATACAGAAATACAAATGTATTACAAAGTGCCATCAAACTCGTCCTTCTGCACAAGTGCAGTCACGATATAAGATTTTCAAACCAAAAATGAGAATTTCTTTCCACACTGACTGAGCAAGTAGAAATAGGAATGTTACACATGTTTTTCACACCACTTTAACCAGACGTCTTTAACTTACTATTGCATTCTGGTGTATTAAGACTCAGGGACTAGAATCATCTTCTCTCCCAAAGGCCAATTGTTTTCAATAAGGCACTCACAATTCTACATTATTAATATATATATTTTAATAGCCATAAAGTCAGGAATTCATCTTTGTTTAGCTAACTAAAAGTAGATCTCCTATAATTTTCATACTTAAATCTTCATAACCAATATTTCTGGAGGATACACAGTAGTATCAGGTTTACTACTTTAATCAATGGAAGCTTAAGATAAAAAAGATCATTTGACCTACCATTTAATAAAATTATCTACAGAGGGCTAATATAAGGAAATGAGAAAGTTTTCTGAAAGCTTGCCAGTATTCAATAGCCTGGCCTTGCTTTGATTCTGGTGAAAAGTGTATTTCAATTTAAAACTGATTTAATTTTGAATCTAGAACCAGTATCTCAATCATTAAATAGTTTGAAATTGTCTACGGCTACCGTGTCACTCGCATACTGTTCCTCTCTCAGAAAGAGTAGTCCTACTATAATATCATACATACATGCATTGCAGTGCCTCCAGGACCTAATCCTGCCATTTCTGGTAGAAGTATTCCCAGCCAAATTCAAAAGGAAGGATTAATAGGCATTTCAGATAATAACGGGTTGTTCCTTATTCACTCACCAAACACAAATATTTTAAATTAGTGTAATGTCAAAATGAACAAATATGATTTCTTGGAAATTTCCAACATATTTCCAATGTACTTCCTAGGCTCCTCTACTGTAATCCTTTGTAATGATCTTTTCAATTATTTTCTTCCTGTTGGATTGAATATACTAAAGTATTTCAAAGAAAAACAAAAGTGATGAGGTGGTGGTAACAATCAAATCTGAAAATGTCCTCTTCAATTAGAAAAGTTACTGTTTGGGCAGTGGAATGCTGTTTCAATATCTCTTGGTTTTATCACTTATAATGCTTCATGAATTATTTAATTGTACTCACTTTCTAAATTAGAAACAATCTAAAATATTTAAAACACTAGTATATTATTAAAATAATCAGCAGGCAAAGTGGCAAGTTGTTCACCAAAGCAGACACTTAACAATTCTAGTTGTCCTCAGCCTGTGACAAAAATACTGAACATGTGACTTTTTGACAGTTTGCAAAACCCTGGGCAGCCCAGTATATACCACATTTCAAAGGCTTCAGTTATTTAT
>VWZS01003789.1:14536-27070 GCA_013397075.1 Rhabdornis inornatus
TAGTTCAGATGTGGAGGGTTTCTGTCTATTTCCACCTTTCCTTTCTTTGAGCAATTCTAAAGTAGCTGGTAGAATAGCGGTCTAATTCTTTGTTTATATCTGTTTGTGAAAATCATATATTGTGTCTAGAAGTTAAAGTCATTGTAATCTGGCTGCAGCTGGAATCTCTACATTGAGAATATTGACTATTTTAACCTGTCATAAACCATCTGGATAATAAGATATACAAGTAATAAGTAAAGGACTCTAATTTGGCTCATGGACAAACCTGAGAACTGAACTTTCATTGGGTATTGGTAAACTGAGTAGGAAAAAAGGAGGACTTTGGCGATAAAGTGTGAAATAAGTGTTTTCACTTTGTGTTTCAGATTCATTAACACTGAGTATATATACCTAAACTGATTAAAGTGTACTTACTAATATAAAATTTAGGGGTTATTTATGGTCTTTTTTCAAATTCGTGCCTGCTTGTATTTGAAATTTGATATGTATGGGACAGATATTTCCTGTAAAGAGAGGTGGAGCCTTTAGAAGCTGCTGTGCTCACAGCATACCTTCTCCACCAAGGCTAGAGAGAAAAGAAGAATCATTACTTTCAATGCTACTCCATTTTGCAGCAACTTGAAAAATGTTTGTAGAATGCTATGGTAACATCGTTCCCCTGTGTTTATCAGACCTCCAATTAAGAGGTTGTTTGTCACAACAACAGAGAGAAACATTGGAAATAGTTTTGCGACTTTGCTGTAGGCATCAGTAGATTGTAATCCAGCCTCTAAAGGACCTGCTGAGAGAATGCCATCACAGAATAAATTAAATCTCAACAGTATCAACATGGACCTGGAAGCTATATCACTCTATCTCCTTGGTTCCAGGTCCTCAGCTGACTATGCTTTTACTTCCCCATAAACTGGAACCCCTGCAATGAAAATGTTGCGATAAACCTGCATCAAATATCAAGTACCCAGGTATGCAATAGCCTCCTGAGACAAAAAAAGACTTTGATTCAAAGTCATTCCCTGGTACAGGCTGAGATAGGTTTCAAACGTTTTCTGATTTCCAGAAAACTGTCCTTGCCACTCACTTAATAGGCCAACAGAGGATTAGGTCATCCAAGGATCAAGGCAGAACTTGTGCCTAGCTTTCTCATGAGCCTAACATTTAAAAGAACCAAATCTTCTTACCTTAAATTAAACATTTTGACATTTTTAGCCAGAATTTTTCACTAGATTTCTGAAAAATTCCAAATCAACTTTTTGATTAATAACTCATTCACCAAATAAAATACAACTTAGGTACATTAGAAAACATAGTTTAGAACTGACGTAATTCAGAGCTGTTACACAGACATCAGCAGAGTTATATTCAATTTCTCCAATGTAAATTTAATGCTGTAACTTCATATTATGAATTATCTCAAGTGCAAAGGTTTTACAAGGAGTAATTCTGTGCTTTTCTATGGATTCAAATTCGTTATTTACCTACTTTTTAGCAAAAGCATTAAATTGCCCTTCATAAATCAAAACTCAGTGTTCATAAACAAAAGTGAAAAAGTGGATTTCTGCGCAGCATGTGGAGTTATCTCACATGTAATGGATGTGATAAGAATCAGCACTGGAAAGAAAAATAAAAATCCACTCCTTTAAACCCTCCAAGACCCTAGAGTATTTTTTATAAGTATTTCAACATAGATATGTAAAATGTACCAAACTCTTCTTTCTTCCTGTTTATACACAAAAAATTGCATGCATATGCAGGCCATTATGCCTAAAGTATTTAATATTTTTTAAAATAAAGCAAATATGTTAAGCTGCTCCAATTTTTGTATTCACATGAAAGAGTTTCTATCTGTCTGTAATCTGCTTGAAATACTTAGTGAAATAGTTTGCTCTAGAGAGTGGTAGAAAATAGTAGCTATGTTCCTATTATCTGGTCGTAATAAAAATAAAAACATTTACTCGTTTATCTTCCACTTTATGTAAATATATACAAATTCTGCATCTCGAGACAGCAATGAAGAGAGCCAAAGCAGAATTATATTGCATTCTTTATGGAAATACCTTATTTTCAACACTTGTTAACATCCTTAGCTGACTGCACAAAAAGACTGAATTAAGATTAAGGCCCTCTTCTTGTAAAAATATGTATTTACTTAACTTTAAAAACTCTAAGTAAATTCTTTAAGTTCCTTTTGCAAATGTACAGTGGGATCTCAAAAATACTGAGGACAAGCCAGAAAGCTGCCAAAAGCAAGCAATTGACATGGAAAACCAATGCATCTACTGTCAATGTATGACCAGTAACAGAGCAGATACTAAGTCACTCATAAAAATCTATCAAAACCCAGTGAAATGCACTGTGGAGTGGAGGAAGCATAAAGGAAGAGAAATTCAAGAGAAAATTACTCATGAGGCTTAGAAAGAGCAAGTGTTCAGTAAATATTTTTCTCCAGATTCAGAAAAAAAGCAAATTGATGTATCATAGAAAATTTATTTTGATATATCTTAGTTTTGAGTTTCTTAATAAAACTTGAAAAATCCTAAGAAGTTTAAAAAGTTAGACTGCTATAACATTTAAAAAGTTAAGCACTAACAATATCTCTCTGAATTCTGGAAATGGATGGGATGTCATATACATTGTTATTCATTTTTATAGAAATAATAGTGTAGTGGAAAATACTTAGAATTTGTAGTTAGGGAAGACTGATGGAGCAAAAGCTGTACAAGATTACTGAAGGTGTTAGGTACATTGTTTGCCACCTTAGTAGCTTGCAGTAAAAATAATTATTTAGTGTCCTATAAAACCTACGCATTAAAAGTCAAAAGATAGGTTTCTCAAAAATATAGAAAATGTTCTGCCTTTTCTTCCCAGTTGTGCTCCACCAGCTTAATAATTCAGAGTTTTATTTGTTTATCACTGATATTGGTTCAGAGTAAATGTGTGGGTGTATTGATATGGAATGCAAAGAGTAGAGATAAGAACTTTTGCATAATTAATAAGAATGGCAGTAGTGTTTCAGAGAGAGACTTGGCAACCATATATTTTGTTTCAGTGGTCACTGGATCACAAACAAAAAGAGCAACCACCAAAGAGCTAGAAGAAAACTAATAAAAAAAATCCAGAAGCAGACATCTAAGTAAGAGAAAAATGGTTTATGTTCTCCTGCTACCTTTCTACTTTTGAAAAATAGTCCTGTTGAAACCCTAACACTCAGTCAATACTGGTAATATGCTGAGGAATAGACTTCTGTGTGATGTTTGAATTGGCTCCTCAGTGTAATAGGGGAGGGAAAAAAAAAACTACTCACAAAATCAATGCAATCACAAAATACAATAATCCCTGTATTAAAGGGATTAAAATTTGGCTAACCAATAGACCACAAAATGTAACCCATAAATGAAGACTCATCTTCCTGTTGAGGTTGCTTCTAGTTCAGATATTCAGGAATCTGTTCTCGCCCCATTGATCTTCAATACCTTTGTAAATGAACTGGAATAAAATATGGAAGCATTGCTTGTAAAATGTGCACATAATACAAAAACTGGTGGAGAGAGAAGTTACAAGGTCATAGGTCAGTTATAAACCAGGCTGATCTGATTCATATAGTGAAGTTGGCTCATTTGATCAACATGAGGCTGAACATTGCCAAATGCAAGGTCACACAATGTACTAAGAAAAAATGAGACTGTGATTACTAGATGAGAGATTGTATCATAAAGTGCATTACACTGGAATGGCTTACCACAAATAATCAAATAAACATGAGCTTTTCAGTCCATACATCTACAAAAGAGTCTTCGATGTATGGACAATCACTGTACAGAATACAGCCATCGTACGAAGTCTTCACTGTGCATAGAGATAGATACTGGCAACTCTGCTTGAAAAGGGGCATTAAGACATCAGAAAGGATTTTAGAAAAAGTCATAGAAAAATTTCAGAATAGAAAGTTTGTTTATTGAAAGAAAGCTAAGACACTCCTTGTGTTATATTTATATAAAAAGGTTTGAGAAGATTCTTCATGATCATCAATGTGTCTACATATATATAAGTTTTCTTACAGTGAACACCCCTGCATTTTATCAGGACAAGCCACAGAATGCTAATTATTGGATAAAAAAGCCAGAGAAATTAATAGTGGGCAAGTCTTTAAATTCAATTATGATTTTTAAAAATGCAGTTATTTTTGTTTTATTAGTAATTCACCATTTGAACAACTTGTTCAGACATAGTAGATTTAATCACCTGAAATTCTGATATCAAATTACCACCTTTCTGAAATATCTTGTGATTAAATACAAGTTACAGGTATGTTGAACAGCTTATTGAACAGAAAATTTTGTTAGAAAATCAGATTTCTGTAATTCTCCCCTCAGGCTTTTAAATATTTTTAACTACTTGGAGTTTTATGCAGGTTTTTCTTCCATTTTGGAGCCAGTCTCACGTACTGATGCAACAGGCCTTGGATGCCATGGCTTCCCAATGGGATGCCAAACACAGAATACAGGCATTACAAAATGACTGATAGATGGAGAAATGGAAGGCATGCTCAGGAGGAATGACACTCATCCATTCCTTTTTACTTTGCTGCATTTGCAAACACAGTCAATTAAGGTTTAAAAACATTGATGTTTTTGAGATGTAAATATTTTTAAAATACTTATTTGGTTACTTCTGTGATGTTCATATTTTACACCTATCACACGCTAAATGAGAAGTGTTCTTTGAATGGAACAGAAGAGTTCATTTGGGAAGGACCATCTAGTCCAATTGCCTGGGTGCTCCATGGCTGAACAAAAGTTAAAGAACAGTATTAAAGGTATTGTCCAAGTATCTCTTAAACACTGGCAGGCTTTAAGTATCAATCACCTCTCCAGGAAGCCTGTTCCATTGTTTGATCCCCCTCTTGGTTAAAAAAAAAGTTCCTAATGTCCAGACTAATCCTCCCCTGTCACAACTTTACAAAATTCCCTGCCACAACTTTGCACAATTCACAGTCATCCTGCTGCTGAATCCCAGGGAGAAGAGATCAGTACTTCCCTCTCCAGGTGCCCTCCTCAGGCAGCTCTACAGAGCAATGAGGTCACCCCTGAGCCTCCTTCTGTCCAAACCAGACAAACCCAGAGCCCTCAGCCACTCCTCACAGGATGTGCCTTCCAGCCCTTCCACCAGCTCTGTTTGTCCTCCTCTGGACCATTCAAGGGCCTGCCCACCCTTGTCAGACTGTGGGGCCCAGCACTGCACACAGGACTCAGGGTGAGGCTGCACCAATGCTGAACTCAAAAAAATGCACAGCCCAAGGTCTATCAGTATAAGGCAAAAAGCCTCGTTGGATATTTCTTTCATGTTTCCTAACAACCTTCAGCACATAGTGGTCTGGTCAAATGACTTTCTTGGACTCCCTCTTGCTATCAACACATCTAAAAAAGCCGTTTTTCTTGTCAGAAGTAACACTGGCCTGTTTCAACTCCAGCTGATCTTTGGCCTTTTTTTGCCTTCTACCCAGATATGTGAACCACATCTCTGTAATCTTTCTGCAATGCTTAAATTCTTCCATAGATCATAAAATTTCCTTTTCCTGTTTAATCCCAAGAGGAATTACCCGTTCTGCCAAGCCAGTTTTCTTCCACTCCTTGATTTACAACAAAATGGGGCTCTGAATCATATAAGTCTAGAATAGTGAAGGTTGGAAAACACTCAAGATCAACTGTTTACCTAACACCATCATATTCACTACTAAACCATGCCACTCAAATCCACACGAATTTTGAACATTTCCAAGGATGGTGATTCCACCACTTACTAGGCAGCTTATTCCAATCTTTGGATGGTCAGCCTGACCCTCCTTTCAGCAAAGAAATTCATCCTAATGCCTAATCTAAACCTCCCTTGTTGCAGCCAGGTGGGTCTCACCAGTATGGAGGGACAATCCCTTCCATAGTCCTGCTGGCCACACTATTGCTGATACAGGCTGGGATGCCATTGGTCTTCTTGACCACCTGAGCATGGGCTGGCTCGTGTTCAGTCACTGTTGATCAGCACTGACGCGGCCTTGCTCTCTCACACTGACCACTCACTCTGTCCGGCCCGACTAGCCCACGAGGGCGAGGCTCGGCGCCAGGAGTGGGCCGCCTCCCGAAAGGTCTTGCACCGGGAGTGCGGCTAGAGCTACGATAGCTCTGAGCAGAAGACGCGCGTCCGAGGATCGTAAAGGNTTAGAGGGGAGAACACCAGGGAAAAACCATTACAATTGTAAATGAAATCAATTTATAATAAACTTATAAGTTGTGCACCGCAACACAGCACCCTAGGCACTTTCCGGCTGGATAGCTTTCCAGCCTGAGTGCCCCAAGTCAGCAGCAGTGAACAGGGTTGATGTGACCCAAAGGCAGGACCCAGCACTTCACCTTAAGACCCTCACACAATTGGGCTCAGCCCATGATCCAGCCTGTCCAGATCCCTCTGCAGAGCCTTCCTGCCCTCCAGCAGATCAACTCGCCCACCTGACTTGGCATTGTCTGTATATTGATTGTGGGGAAACTCGATCAACCCATCATCCAAGTTGTTGATAGAGATCTAAATAGCACTGGCCCCAGCACTGTGCCTTGGGGAACTCCACAGTTGACTGGCCACCAGTTGGATGTAGCTCCATTCACCAGCCATGCCAGGGCTCCAGGCCCTGCACTACAGACAACTTTCTACCCTGCTAGGGGCACACTTGTCCAAGCCAAGGGAAGACAGTGTCTCCAGGAGAATATTTGGGGAACAGAGTCAAAGGCTTTAGTTCAGTCCAGGCAGACATCCACAGCCTTCTTCTCATCCAGTAGACAGGTCACCTTGTCACAGAAGGAGATCAGGTTGATCAAGCGGCACCTGGCTTTCACAAACCCCTGCTGGCTGGGACTGATCCTCAGGCTGTCCTGCATATGCTACACAAGGGCCTGACTGCGATCTGCTCCATGATCTTCCCTGGCACCAAGGTCAGCTTTACAGACCAGTAGCTCCCTGAATTCTTCTTACAATCTTTCTTGTAGATAGAGGTCACATTTGCCAAATTCCAGTCAACTGGAATCTCCCAGTTATCCAGGACTGCTGATAAATGACAAAAAGTGTCTTGTTAAGCATCTTCATCAGCTCAGTATCCTTGGGTGGATCTTGTTCAGCCACTTAGACTTGTGTATGTCTAAGGGGTGTAGGAGGTCATTGATCATTTCCTCTTGGATTGTGGGGATTTCCTTCTGCTCCCCATCCTTGTTTTCCAACTCAGGGGACTTAGTACCCTGATGATAATGTACCTTTCCCTTAAAGACTGAGGGATAGAAAGCACTAAGCACACCAGCGTTTTCCTCATCGTTTGCCGCTGTAATTCCCCCTGCTTCCAATAAAAGATGCAAATTCGGATGGAGATTCTCCTTAACCCTCGTTTTGGTCCTTGTGGTGGTCCCAAGTTGCCTTCCCTTCTTCCAAGGGTGATCCTCTCTCTGTGTTTTTCTCTGATCTCAAGTCAAAACTGTTTGTTCAATCAGGCTGGTCATCTTCTCTACCATCTTGTCTTTCAGAACATGGGAACAATACCTTGCTGAGCTCCAGGATACTTTTTTCCAGTGCAATCTGCTGTCAACTATATTAATGATTTGAGGTTTGATAGGAGAAGCTTGAAATCAAACCCAACCTCTCTTCTTTGCCCTTACTGAAAGAATTTTTTCCCCCTCTGTTTATAGGAGAATCATTTGGGATTTGGCATTAATCTCTGTTATATAAACCCTGTTCTACAGGCTATTTATATAAGTGTTTTCATAAATTGCTCAATTATGTCCATTAGGTCCTGAATACAAAACTAAAATATGTAAGTGCCTTAAGTGCAACCAGAAAAAATTTCCACATCCTCATGAGTTACCTATAAAGCTCCACCCAAGCACTTAGGTGCCTATGAGGGTATAGGTTTCTTTGAGTTATCTCTTTTTCGCAAACATTTTTTCCGACCATGCTGTATGACCCTTTAATGCAGGATGAGTAAGCAATCCCTATAGCCAGGACTAGAGACCTAGGATGCTCATGTCTTATAGAAAAATCTCCTCAGAGAAACAGATCTCCCTATATTCTCAGCCTTTATGACTCCCTGAAAACTGGATTCCCACTGTTTTTTAACTTCTGCAGAAGAGATGGATGGCGCCTTCCATTCATGTAGGCCATGGAATAATTCTAGGCACCTTTCTAGGAGGCAAGAAACATGTTTTGAAAGGCTTCACAATGAAGGAACTGTAGAAGACACATTTTGCACTACCTGGTACCTCAACCACTATCACTGCTCCTGCCATGTTTTCAGTGCAAGATGCAGAACACTTCCATTTCCAGACATTCCTGTTTCTATCATGTTTCCAGAATGAATGGCGTGAGTAGCTTTGGTCTGCGGAATATAGGTGTTGTGTAAACTCTCTGAAATAGGGGAACAAGATAAACCTGGAGTGATTTTCTTGTGAGTTGTACTTCATGTACTTCCATGTGTTAAAAACCATGTTAACAGACTGCAATCTAGGGATCTGACTTTTCCTGTGTGTTGCATGGGGTGTGTAGATGGCTTGATTTTATGACTTCTTGAATTGAGCAATTAAAGGGGAAAAATGGAAGTACATACATTTCACTGACAAGTCTTCTTTTGTGAATCTGGACCTTCATGTTTCAAGGCAATATGTACAGCCCAGACAAGAAGGTCATATTTCTCCTTTTTTGACAGGTCCAAAAGAAACTGAAGAGGACTTGCAGTTTAAAGCTGTATGCCATAAAATAAATATAGAAATGAATATCCTGATTAAAAGCATAATTACCACATCATTCTGGCCGTCTAGAAATCATGTTAAAACTAATAATTTTTTTATTAAATATACAAAGGTGAAGAAAAAGTATTTGTGTAAATAAAATACCACAGTACAAATAACTATAAGTTAGAGCCTGAAAATTAAAGACTAAAATTATAGACAACAAACTCTATAAAACACAGCGAATAAATTTGGTTTACCACTATTATTGTCTGGATAATGTAACAAACAGATGGATGATTTAATATAATTTGGTTAGCTAATTTTAACAGGCTTGGCTACAAGTGTTAACTTATTTTTATATCTGATATTTATTGTGCTTGCTTAGCCCAACTTGCACAATAAAACTCAGATCTGCACACAAGTACAGCTGGTGAGATGCTGTTAGCAGAATATCATATAGTCCCAATTCAAATAAACTATCTTTTTGTCTCCTCCTCAAAAAAAGTGTTTGGGTTTTGCTGTTCATAGGAATTATTGAAAGCCACCACATTTCTAAGGGCCTAGAGTCAAAATGACATGCAAACCTATGCATCTCAGAATGCTGCTATGCAAGACGTACCAATTAGCTGAGTCAGCAGGTGCTATTAGATGCAATTTTTAAGTCTCCCTGTGGTAAAAAAACCCAAACCCCAACAACAAAAAAGTAGCCTTCTTGCTGATTAAATACTAAATCTGCATCATTTTCAGGTCAAATTAAACACAGTACAGTATCTCAAAAATATGAGTTAGGAAAGAGCACCATTACATGACTTATAGAAGCAGGTACCTGCAGTTGCTATTGAACTATGTGTAATGTGTGCTATATTATGTGGGAATGTTTCACTCTATCAAGCAGTATCTTGGTATTCAAGCAGTACTTATTTGAGAACCTATTTAGTAATATTCACCAAAATTGGTTATTAACTTTAGTTGCCACAAGATTATAATTCTTTTTCATAGAAATAGAATGAATCCATAAAAATGAAGAATTCTGAAGTAGCTATTACAACACCAAGCTGCTAGAAAAAGCTGTTTGACTTCACACAATGATTAGGCTCATTACAACTTATCACTGGAAGAACATTTCTGAGTATTTGGGCTCAAGAAACAGAGCTGCCTAATCCAGATGATGGGAGGTAATTATTCATGCTATTCACAACTTGTAGTACTTCATAGATTTTTGTCATTTTTACAGAGTCTGAAAAAAAAAACAAACAAGCCAAACCAGAAAATGTGTATATGTATATTCACATCAAGAGATTTATGTCTACTTTCACCAATAGAACTCCCTTTGATTGGTTCAACCTAAAAAACAAAATATCATAATGTAGGGGTCAGTAGTCTTGCTTTTCTATTGAGTTTTTTCTTCTTGTTGATTTGTTTTAATTTCAGTAGCAACTTTCTACTGAATTTTAGCCATAAAGAAATGAGCAAAATGTTTTTTTAAATATTTTAAAAATACTTTTTTCTACCTGGTTCTGTTTTTAGAGTCAAATAGAAGACAAAGTACCCACTGATTTTAGTTTGACATAGAATAGATTTTCAAGCCTTCTTATGGCACAGTTAGGAAATTATTGCTTGCTCTTTTCAGCAGTTTCTCTTAAGAATTAGCACTAATATTATCTGGCAGAGATTGCAATAATAATTTCCATTAGCCAATGAAAGGCAGTAAATATTTAACTTGCAAAATTCTTGGAGCTCTGCAGCATGTAAATGAACTGCTGTTTTTGTTTTTGTTTTTTCCATGAAGCAATGAAAAAATGTCTGATAGTCTCCATTAAAACATATCTCTATATATTAATATATTGATTACATTTCCAGAGGACATGATCTAATGTGTTTTATTTGACCCAGCACTGAAGAAACTGTAATCTTCTTTTTATTATGAAAATCTAACAAGAATGACAGCAAGGCTAATGTTACAGGCAGATGAAAGAAGTAAATCAATTGCTTCATATTAAATGAAAGAGAATACATAAGTGAGAACCAGGTCCTACAGGTCTTAAATGTGAAACTACAGTAAAAATAACTGGAAGAACAGGTAAAGAGGCAGAGAGTGTTTGCTATGATGAGAAAATTATCTGCAAAACAGCTTGTCAAATATCTATAGGAATGACAACATTGTATTCATCAAGGCCATAGATCTGTTTTTTCTGAGATCAAGAAGAGTTTGAATGATAAAAACAGAACTGTGGAATAAAAGTATGAGGGTTTTTTGATGTTTCCCAGAAGAATGTAACAAAACTGAAACAATGGTTTTATTACAAGAATCATTGTAATTTCAAAAATTCCCAGCAGGCTGAAAGGTGGTTGAGGATGATCAGAAATGTTGGAAAGCATGATCAGGGAAGGAAGATGATTTGAATATGTGCAGTCTTAAGGCAATAGCTGACCATGAAAAGTTAGCAGTACACATACTAGAGGAGAAACAGATATCTGAGCCACTAGCTTTGAGAGTTTAGATGAATTTATGCTTATACGTACCCCAAATGCAGAAGTATGAAAAGACAGAGGCAAAGCATGGTATACCATTCATAGCCCACTGCAGAAGGGATGAGAAGCATTCTTTGGAGGGGGTGCTGAAGAAACAATTCAGAAAATACAGAAGCTAGAATCAGATACAAACAAGTTCTTAGAGCAGATATGAAAAATTATTGTAAATTTGGTTTGATTAGGAAAATAGTCATTGTAAAAATACACTGGGGAAAAATAGAAAAAACAGAATTTAAACAGGTTTGAAATACACTGCTGTAGAACAATGGCATTATGCTTAAGTTCAGTATATTGCAATCAGAGGCTTACCACCTAAAAGTCTTATATATCACTGTATAATTTACAGTAGTTGTTTTATGCATCATTATCTTAATAGCTATGCCCAGATCATTACAATTTATCGCAGGATAATTTATGCATGTTTCAGTACTGCTTTACACCTCTACTCATTGCTAGATTAAGTATTAACCCAGCCTGAAATTAGGTTTTGCAGACTCCATGCTAAAGGTAGGAATAGAATGAAAGAATTAACATAGAGGTTTCTTTTATTACAAACATCACTATGACAATGAGCACTGTGACCCATTAGGAGTCACAGGAGGCTGACCTAGATGTAAGGTACTTGGAAAATTGACTTTCAGCTTTTAGTTTACCTATTGCAGATGTGATAGTGCAGGGTACTCCCAGTACACTAAATGACTTTTTTATAATGGAAAAAGAGCAGAACGTGGATCTGTCATCTTTTGAAAACTATATTGACTTTTCGGACTGGATAACTAGTGAGTGATTGGTGTGAATGGGAGGTCATTGGAAGTCCTTAACTGAAAGAAACCAGTCCAGAGTGACTGCCAATTGACTGTTCATTGACTGAGAAGAAGATACAGTATTGCAACATTTTAAAAAGTCATCAGCCTTATTTTGCCCGTAGCTATATTTGTGTAACTCTGGGAATATGCAGATAGTCTCATAATTCTTGAATTACTCTAGTATTTATTGTCATAATTTATACCCATTTATTTTCCTTCATCATTTTAAGAATATTTTTCCCCCCATAAAAGGTGAATAGCAGCCCAAAGGTCCACATTTGTTATACATTTGCCAAAAATTAACAACTGCTTGGTGAATCTTCTTTGTTCTTAATGCTAGAGCCAAAGGGTAGGAATTTTTTTATTGATTTCAAAAAGCTATCTTATCTCTTACTTACGTGTCTGGAATGCCAACAAACATTAGTTTGATCATCCTCTTA
>VWZS01003789.1:27086-66147 GCA_013397075.1 Rhabdornis inornatus
CTCTTAAATGTAAATACAAATTGAATAAAGTCTTAAAAGCGAAGAAGAAATGTCCCAGCCAACAAAGCATGTAGTGAGTTTCTAGGTACGGAATATTGTCTATTTTGCAAATGCCTCTTTAAAAAAATTATAGAATGAACAATAAATCTTTTAAATAACTTGGCTAATGTAGATGTTGCATAAACTCAAAGAAGAGTATAGAAATGTTACCAGTGAATAGCAATATTTGGTGAGTCACTTCAGTAAGGGGGACAAAGTACTGCACAGCATTTACACTGCAAGCAGTATTTCCCTCCAGTTACTACCAGAAAGAAGTTAATGTAGCACAGCTTGCCCTGGCATGCCTGAATAATTGTTTCGAGGCAAGGTATTGGAAAGTTAGATCTAACAGATACTACAATTGAACTCAGTCAGAGAGCAGCTAGATGCATTATTGATTGTGTGTGCGCTTCAGAGTCTTGCAGTTTGCCCATCAGCACTTGGACGAAGTAATGAACCTAGAAAAGTCTTAACATATCTTTTTAAACCAGCTAAGCAGAAATCATTTATTTCAGCAATTAAAAATATATATGGTCATGAGGTTACAACAATGAAGGATATTTATTTAGTTCAGTACTTTAAGACTTCTATTAAATATTGCATTCTCAAGATGACCTCTAGCTTCCACTCATTAGATAATATCAGGCATTTTTTATTAGGAATTGATGTGTTTCTTTTGGACATCAGTGCACAGTAGATAATTTAAAAATAAAAAACCACATTGGTTGAAGGAATAGAGTATGCTATTAGCAGCCTTTGATCTGGGAAAGCTGCCAGTCTAGCTGGTGTTAATTTAGGTAGTATATAAAAGAAAGAGCCTGTACCTTCACATAAGCACTATTTATTTCACTTCTATTAGGATTTTCCTTTTCGAGAGGTAGAAATTTTGACTAATGAAATGCTTTCTCTTCACATTTGTTTTATTAGGGAGTACAATCGTCACCCTGAATTCCTTCATCCCACAATTTCAATAGTTTCAACTTTTTAAGAAGGCATTCTTTGTTGTTTGTTTTTGTTGTTTGTTTTAAATGCACTTCCTGGAAATTACCCTGAGGCAGTTCTTTAGCTGTTGTTCTTTTCTTTTCCCCATCACATACCATTATCTTTTGATGGAGCACATTTAGTCCTGATATGAGAGCCATTGCCTAAGCCTACAAAGTGTACCATATCCCTTGAGAATAATAGGAGCAGAACCTGAGGAATCTAGGATCTGAGGATTTTCAGTGAGATGGTGGGACATAAATTCAAGGAGTGTATTTGGATGAGGAGCAGATAGTAGAACTAAAAACTAGAGCAACAAAGTAGCAAAGATGTGTGGTGTCCTCCCTTTTTAGCTGATGCTGAAACCTTCAGGCAGCTGATTATAACATAGTGCTCCATCACAGAGGTATTCAGGGCTAGATGATCAAAATGTCTGCTGTGTAACAAGTCAGTGCAAAGATCAGGATAAAGATATGCTGAGGAAGAAAGAGAGAGGACAGTTCAACCCATCATTTGGTTGCTCTGAGGGCTAGAATTTTAATATTTATGAGGCAAATGAAGTCTGAGGTTCACCATAGTCTCAAAAAGGTATTAGATTTGCACTCTCAAAACTGAGATATCTTAAATCGGTCAATGCTTTTGCTCCTGTTTCTTTACTTTATATAAAATAATTTCAACTCTCTCCCAGATATGTTCTTTATTCCCTTCTTCCAACTACTGCACAGGCTGTCCCCAAAATTCAAAGTGCCTTTTTTCCTACTTTTCCAAAAGAAAGCCAGATGGATAGTGGAATTCCAGGGAAATGTGTTAGTCTGTCACTTGAAAGAGCTCTGTAAGAAGAGGGGTTGCAGATGTATCTTCCATCCTGCTACAACTGAGGAAAAGAACAGTGGACAAGGAGGAATTGAATATGGATTTGTGTTTGAAATTGAACCAATTAGGACTTGTGTTTGAAATTGAACCAATTAAGAGTTAAGCATTCACTTCAGAACACACTTCCATAAAATAAAGGTGTTAGCTGTGCTTTTTATTACTGGTTGAACTCTTTCTCCCTTTTGTCAAAACTACAGAAAGCCCCCAAAGATTTCTAATGTTGCCATGTTCGTGGGGACAGGAAAGAGAATACATTTGAAGGGACACAACAGAGTAGCAAAAAAATTAGAGCATGACAGGAGCAAGTGGTTGTGTTTGTATTTCAGACACTTTATTTGATGGAAAGTTCCATCAAAGAAAGCAAATGGTAGAGCTCAAGACATTTAAACCCTTTGATCAAAGCTCTATATATAGCTACAGACTTGGAATGAGACTTTTCAAAATTCAGCTGGAATTTGATAAAATTTGTGTGTTGTTGGTGCATATAACAAAAAGAAACATTGCAGATAATCAGCATGGCCTGAGATCAGACATCAGTCTCATTAGTTGAGGAGTAGGAACAGCAAATTTTTGTCTGTTACCAGAGAGTACTTAATCTTTAAAATGCTTGTTACAAACATTAATTAATTCTGACTATATGTATTTGTGATATTTAAATATTGTGTTCCCATGTGAAAGGATTAGCTGAGACAAAAAGAAAGACTTGACTTTCAAAGGTACATAGCAGCCCAAGACCTAAGACACAGATTGTCTCTTACTGGGAGTTTGACAAGTGCCTGAATACTTCTAATGCCATTGACTGTCTAAGGAAACTTTGGAAAATCCCATTTGGTACCATAGGTCCTTAGATATTTTTGAAAATCTGGCTTCCTGTGTCCTGCCTAGTCGTGTGCCACATCAGAGGTAGTCAGACTGCGGTAACCGCACTGATAATGTTCCCTAGCATGCCTAGAGATAAGCTGTACCTTTTCCAAGCCTGATACTGTCCTGAATTATGACACAGAAAGTAGTAGCTCAGCGAGGTTCAGTACAGCTACCCTTGGGCTGTATCTACATGACAACTTACACCACATTTTAATTCCAAGAAATTATTGAGGCATCTGATATTGAAAAAGTCTCAAAACCTGCCTTTCCAGAATGTTCACTGGAATGAGATTGCCACTCATACAATAGTGCTGACTTGGGTTTTCCCTATGTTTTTTTGTGTGAATATAGTGAGATTTTATTTGTTACAGACCATGAAGAAAACAGCTGTCCACAAGCCCCGTTTTCAGTTGCTCTATACCTTATCAACCCTTTCAAAGGACTGCCATTGCTGTTTACTCAAATCATTGACACATCTTTCTGAGATCCTGTTATGCTAAAATATGTTTTGTGTAATTGTAAATGTTTGATCTCTTCTGCTCTCGAATCCCCTCAGAGAGAGTCATGGCTGAGAAAAACAGGCATGCAGATAGACTGTAAATACTGGGATATGATGGGGCATCGGAGCCCCTTAGTGCTGCACTGCAGTCCTTAATACACAGATTGCAGTAGTTCCATTCCAGACACTTGCATCTGTATGGGCAGGGTAGCACAGCTATTTCATAGGGTGCAAATATCTCCCATATAGTGAAGGTTTGAGCAAAAAATAGAATTCCTGCCTTTTTTTTTTTTTTTTTTCAGTTTCTGAGGTTTTAGGAAATAGCATAAAAACAATAAATAACACAAAAACTTTGCCCAATGTTCAACTGTGAATCAAAGAGGGCAGACAGCCCCCTGAATAACATTTCAATAGAGCCTTTGGACAACATTTAATCCACTCTGTGCAATCCAGCTGGAATCTGTTTGGTGTGCCCCCAAATCAGCTTGATAATGAGCTCATAACAGTTTGTTGATAGCAGACTGGCTGATTCATAAGCTGCTTGTCACTATTTCATAAGTGATATATGAGTCACAGATTTAAATAAATTCAATATAAGAAATATTGGGGAAGCAAGAAAACTGACTATTTCTTATGAATCTATCCAAACATCTCCTGCACTGTCATTCTGCTTTTTCACATTTTGCTAAGCCCATCTTCTTAGAATTTACTGTATATGCAAAACCAGCAGCACAAGCAAGATGGTAATCAGAGCATAAAACAGACACATGCACTCTCCTACGTATTAATAAGTTAGTGGGGGTGGGTGGAAAAGAAATGGAAAATAAAACAGGCCTCAGATAATTCCAGAATGACAGAAGTGATGTAATGCTCAAATTATAGTTCTTTGAAGTAGGCTCTGGGTGAGCTAAATACATAGCACATGGCGAAAATTGTGTGGCAACTGCTGTGGTAGAATTTGTCTTGATTAAGACTCCATATGAAAAGATAAATCTTTCTAAGCAGAAATAGGAGTTCAATGAATTGAAGCCAAAATTCAGCATGCCATTTGAGTTCAGGAAGTGAAGTAAACATGAGTTTGCATAATGTATTAGAAACCACTGTATTGCATTAGGTGAATTCACAATGTCTATATATTCTCTGAAATTAAGATAGAGCAGTTGCTAAACTCATTGTTTAAATTTTAAAAAATCAAGATCATATTTTTTCAGACTGTGATCTTAGCATCCCTAAAATGTATTAAGACCTTTTTGTTGCTTTGTAAGGCCTGGCTGGTGTTTCTGACAAAATTTCTATCCTCCATATCTAGAATACACAGGACTGTGAAGTCTTGGTAGAGAATAAAGTTTCCAAACTGGCTTTAGTATGAGCTGACTTGTTCTTTCTGACCAAAGTGTGAAACCCTGTTATTACTGACTGCAGTATTTCTGTAGTTCATAGAGGGGTTAATCCTGTGTGAGTAAAGGATTTAACCAATAGGCATTTTCTTACAAAGTAGATAAATTCAAGCCCTTAATTAAAAAATACTCAACAAACAGAAACCCCATAATGATTCGTCTGCATACATTGAAAAGCAAGAACAAAGCTAGCACAACTTCATATCCAAGGCAAACCTCTGGGCAAAAAGATTTGGGAAATATTTTAGACCAAATGTTTAATACCCATAATATACGCCAGTTGCTACAGTTATTTTTCCTATTACCTGTTACAGTTACATCTAATAACTGCAGCAACACTTTGTAGCTGATAATTATGTATGTAACAGAAGAGCTGAGGCTAGTCATGCGTTCTGCAGTCAGTTGTGAAGGCAAATGGATCTGGCTTTACCTTGTCATTGCTTCTAGGTATTGACATTTCTTCCAAAGNNNGTTCTTACCTTTTTTCCAAAGTTTTTTTTTTTTTTCGTTTTTTTTTGTTGTGCTGTGTAATTTATGGACTCTGGGACTTTTTCCACTTTTTATGAAGGAGTGATTATTCTCCCACCATCAGCTGATCTAATTTTAATAAAAAGAGTTTGTTTTGGATAGCACTGGTAGTACTTCATTGCTGAGATGCATAAATTCAAAATTTACATTGTTCTTCATCCCCTACAAAGCCAGTAGGACCATATTCTGTTTATGTATTTGTTTGGTGCCTTAAACCATAAACTTGGCATTGGGGGAAACAAGCAAATATAAACAAAGACTATTTTGTGCTCTTCTATAGGATTTGGGGATCTTTTGTGGTCACTTCTTTGCAAACTTGTAAATTTTATACTCCAAACCATTATTAACAAGAGATGACACTGAAGCAGAGCATTTGTTAGAATACACTAGTAAATTTGAATTTTGTTTAATTCAGAATATGTAGGGTATAACTTGTGATGTAAAGCAGTGCAGCTCCATTTAATTTAGGTGATTTACCAAATTTGAAGTGCCTAGTACGACAGTCTTAGAGTTTTCTCAGAATCACAGAATAGCTAAGCTTGGAAGGGACCAATGAAGCATCCTTGCTATTCAATATTATTCTCTATGTTAGAATGTGAAGAATTGTTAGGCAGATTGACAGTCCCAAGGACCTACTCACACATGTAATACTACTCAGTCATGCTTAACAAAATCCACACAATTAGGCATCTTAACCAAACATTTCCCCAGAATTACAATTGTAATATGATGTTAATGTGTTTATTATCACAGAGGGAAGAGGCAACCACACCATTACTCCTTAGAATGCAATGGATCAACTTTAGTGATGGGGTGGATTATGGTGGTGCCTCCTCTTCCTCTCCTCCTTGGTCCTGCTCTACAAGATCAGTAGCTCCAGAAAAGCCTTGACTGAACAAGCTGAGCACTCCTTTCCTGTACCAGAGGTTTTAGCATGCTGAAAGAGGGGAGAATTCTGACTGCAGCAGCTGCCTGAGCAAGGTGGGGAACAAAGGATAAGCAGTTGACTTTCCTATGCTTAGTAATCATTTACCTGAATCATAGTCCAAGTGAAATGGTACCATTAATCCCGGATTTAGTAGTTACTAATTTGAGATACAGCAAGGATAGAAACTTATGGGTAACTGAAGCAAATCACTGTGTGACCCTGTGAAGCGCAGTCTTAAGTGAGGCTCTTTGAGTTTTCCTAGGCTTCCATGGCTGCACAATAACTCCAAGTGGGATGATTCTTGGAGCTTACCATCACTCCTGTTTGTGATACTTGAAAGACCATTCCTGACAGTGAGAAGTAGGCTGTTTCTGAAGTTTCACCCATGCCTGCAGAGAAACATCAAGAGATTTGACATGAGTATTTCACTGAACCTCAGGGAAATTTTTGATGGGTACATTTACACACTTACACATGTAGATGAACAAATTTCTGTGCCTCTGTGTGTGTGAATTGATTATGATATGAATGTTGCCACTGTGGATCTATAACCAAGTTGTTGTCATAATCGTGGTATTCCCTGTTGAATTACTTTGTAACTATTAAATTAGTCAATGATTAAGTGCTGCTAAACCCTTTCGTAACCTTATATTTTTGCATCCATATCCTTTACACCTTCAATCTTTTGCAACTCCTGTCTCAATGTAAATAATTCTTAGTTCATTCTAATCAGATTTTCCTATGTATGCTTCATTTAGGTTGTCAACAACAGCGTGATCTTTTCCATCTAGATCTGTTGAAGTTTCATTTTCATAAATTTATATTAAAATCTGCTTTTTGCCATTACTCTTGATGGTGATTCTCTAAGCAGCCTAACTGCTTATTCATGCCAGTAAGCTACCGTCTTATTCATATTCCCCAAATAACCAATAAGCCCACCTCTGCAAAGATGATCAGAACCTTCGGCCAAGCTGTTCAGAAGGTGCAGCCAGCCCATCAGTGTGGGCTTGGGTGCTCTGGGTGTGCCACCATCCATGATCCTCCTCTGCCCCATTCATGGCACTCAGGATGCAGAGGTAATATCCTGCTACTCACCCTATTTCATCTCTAGCTGTGGTCCCAAGGAGGTCCCAGTTGCTGTTGGCATTCAGGAGATGACAATGTCCTCGACATATAGTATTATTTTCAACCAAGATGGAGGAGAAGGATCCAAAGTTTTTTGCCCAGGGGTCTTGCACAAACAAAAGAAAATGCTGTTTTGTTTCCAAATGAGCAGCAGCAACAAAGATTAGAGCCCAGTGACCATAGGGTGTGCTTAGTGCGTATGTGTGACAAGAACAATATGCCAGTTCCTTATGAGAAGCAAAAATTTTTGGCTCTGTAGTACTGCAAGATTTTCAAGTCTTTACAGCCACGTTTAACATGAGAGGCATATGTGATGTTTTTCTTCATCTATAGCTACAAAACTACACACAGACATGAAATATACATGTGAAAAGGGGAGAAATTATGCATGTATAACAAAACAGACGGTGTGGTGAAGACAATTTGTAGGCTACATACTGAATTTATTTAATTTAATAGACAATAGCCTGTCCTAATGTTTTAAGCCAACAAAGTATTTTCTGGCTCCCAAATGTTAGCTGAAATAATTTTTTTCCTTGTTAATTTCCAGCTCTTGGCTGCATTTTGAGCTAATTTCAAACATATGTCATATACAAAATATGTTAATTTTGAAAGCCAAATCTGGCAGAAGATGATTGTTGAACTGGCATAGAGAGGTTTGGGACAAACAGACAAGCTCAAAGCTGGTAAGATGCATTTGCAAACCACAATATGTGTTTTTTTAAATCTTTTCCAGCTATTTCCATGTGCACACAGGCAGGAATAGTGAAGGAAAGACAAATGGTCTGTAAGAAAATTTCAATATGAAATGAAAATACCTTTAATTTAGACATCTGCTGCATTTTAATGTGTCCCATAAAGTTCAAAAAATCAGAGTTCAGTGTTTTATACAGTGCTTAAATACCATAGATGAAAATTAGGGTAATTGAAATGTGATGGTGTTTATGATACATATTTACAGTTTACTGAAACAACTGCTAGTGAAATTTGCCATAGAAAGGCAGGTTGCTACGATTTTTGCAAAAAATAGATTATCATCAGTTCAAAACAGTTGCACTTCACTTGTTCATTATGCTCCTTTACAGAAGTGATATCTTCTCAAAAATGCTCCATGAAATATTCATATCAGTTAAAAATAATGTCTCCTCAATATTGACCTCTTTATGAGTTTAACACAAAACTTACTCAATTTCACAGTCTCTTCACATTCATTTTCATTTCTTAAACTTTTTTGTACTAAAATATTATTTTTTTGTATATAAGAAGATATTTATATGCAGGAATAAGCATGTGTGTTTAATTCTTAAACTACTACTACACTTATTTATGCATATATATTATTGAGTTGATTGTAGAAGCAGGATTTAATATCATCTAATACACACAGGAATTTTGATAATGATGGACTTAATTCTAAGAGATATATCTTTAAATAAAAATAAATATACCTGCTAACCGAAGTGTAAAACTCCCTCAAAAGAATATGATAGTGCAGCATAAGAGGGTACTATAGGGAGATACTGAATATCTGAAGATAAGAATATAATGTTGATTCTGTTTTATTAGTTGGATGCATTACAAACTCAGATTATGGGAGCATTTGTCCTTTATCCCATATTTTCTAATTCTTTATTTAGAATTCTTTTTCTACTTCTTTACTTAGAACTCCTTTTCTGCATCATTTAAACATATGTTTTTTAAAGATCTGAATTGGAATGAAAAATGTGCTAAAACTTGCCTTGGTTGGGCATTCTGAAAAATTTTCGTAGGAAGTATTGATAATGCTAAGCATTACAAAATACATTTCTGGTGTTAAACTATCTAAATATATTAAAAATTTTAATATAAGAGTGAAAAACATAAGGAAACAAGATTGTAAAATCTAAATTACATCATTTATATTTAGAAAAACACACTTTCTGACATTATAAAAATGGGAAAAGTGAAAACATAATTTTTTATAAACCAAATCTTTTTTCTGTCAGAATATTTTGCCTTCACTAAGACAACATTTTTTGGCAGAAAACTATTGCATCCTGCAAAACAATTGCTCACCTCTCACCTAAACTAAGCAATGATCACCTTTGAGAGCCAAGATACGAATAACTTCTGTAGGTGGGTAATTCCATATTTGTTTCTGCTTATAGTAGTTGATATCCTGCTGTCTCAGACAGACACATAATTTCCAAAAATGCTGAAGACTACACCACTACAGATCTTTTGTCTGAACAAAGGGAGAAATTACAAAAGAAAGGACAGAAAGATTGTCAGGCTTCTTTGATGATTTGGATGCCAAGGGGAAACAAGCCTAGGTAATGCTATGACTTCTAACATAAAGCAATTTCAGCAAAAATCCTGTTGAAAGACCGTAACTGGAGTATAGTTACTTGTCTTGGAAATCTGTACAAAGAATTATCTTTCAATCAGGTACTGTAGGATGGTTGCTTAGTCATCACGCATTATACAATGAAAATAAGGTTATAGCATTGGACAATTCAAACAAACAAACAACAAGCAAAACCAAACTAAACCAACAAACCAAAAAAACCCAAAACCCCTGTAAATAAGCTTTGATACATAAATGTATGGAATATAGAAGTCTGATGGAGAAGGCCTAAAATATACTTAAGTGCGACTCTGGATATTTTAAAATTATACCAATAAAATGTTCTCCCAGAAGAGTGGTTGTATTCTGTACCTTGAACCAGATCCTTAAGTTCTGTGCCTCAAGTCTTTTAGATTCTTCTGTGTTCAAGGGAAAGAAATAGACTCTCCATATGGAGATTCATCCTGTCTCTCTTGGATTGCTATCCCAGATGAATGAATTCCCCCTGTAGTTTATTCTTTAAACATAAAAAGAGAAGTTGGTAAGATAACAAGATAAATAGCCCAAATCAGACATTCGCTACTGAGATAATTAGAATTACTGCAGTCCTGTTCAGAGGAATTGGTCATTTGGAAGTGGGGTAAGAAGACATTTACCTCCAGTATACAAAATGAGAAAAAGGCTTTTCAGTTGAGCTTTGCTCTCAGGACTCCAAGAAACACTTAAGTGGTTTAGCATTGAATTTGTGGGTGTGGATTTGCGGATGTGGAAATAGCAAGTTTGTGGGTAGACCAATTCTCTTTCTACAGATTAAAAATGTGCTTCATACTCTCCCATAGTCTGCAAAAAATGGCAGGGGACGGCAAAACAGAACGAGTCAGCAAACAAAAGCACAGTGGCCCACATCATGAGAGCACGGGTGGTATCTTTACTGTCCTCAGGCAGGGATTGAAGGAAGTGGCATTCAATATTCAGGACAGGGAGAGCTCAGCTATTCTGTTAATCCAATGTAAGTTTTGCTTTTTATGTAGGATTTATTTTTCTTTACTCTAATTAATTGCTCTCTTGTTCTGCAATTTGCACTTAGAGCTAAATAGCAATTAAGTTGTATGTTCAGCAAGAGATCCAACTCAAAGTGAAACAGAGTTTCTTTTTGTTTATTAGATGGAAAACACATGAAATTTGAGAAAATAACAAGAATTTAGCTGGCCTTAGTAAACTGATACTTTACAGAAGGAAAAAATATTGCAGAAGTCAGATTTATCACAGATTATTTTGATTTTAAGCTTACAGAAATTTTTGGTTATATTTACACTCTTAGATTTGAATAATGCATATCTTCTTATAAAGAAATTTCATGAAAGTCCTACCGCCCCAAAGAAAGAGTTGAAGCAGAATTTTTTGTTTACAATGACTTAAAATAAAATCTTGATCCTGTGTACATTTATTTCAGAAGCTTAACTTTACTCATGGGATTGAAAATACAGTGCTTTATAGACAAAATTATCCATAAAGTCTCATTACCGAGCTGTTCTCATATGTGTATATGTTTGTTAAAACTCAGTCATGTGAGCTGAAATTTTACAAATTGAATGTCCATTGCAGACTGCTCTCAATAATTTGTTCCTCATAATTTCTCTTAAAGAAGTTCAGATATTTGTATTACATAACCCTTAAAAGAATGGTTAACCTACCCTTTGAGAAACCCCATTGTCCACTCTTTGGGACAGTTAATTGAATCTGGGATTCAAGAAAGTTTGCTATACCATGAAAAAGGCAAACTAATAGTAGGAGTTTAAAGCAGGATAGGTAAGGATTGTATGTTCAGTTCCAATTCTTGGATAGCATCACTGAGTGTTTGACTTTACAGTCTTAATGATTTTTTAACCACTAATATTGCTGGGATTTATTAAATACATAGAAAATGGGGTTGTGTTCAACAGTTCCATCAGCAGTTCCTAGAATGTACAGCTGGGCCTTCAAGAAAAGCAAGACTTTTGGGAAATACTGCTTATGTATCTGCTTACAGATATACAAGATACGGTTTTTCCCCCAAACAGCCTTCTTTCAGTAATGTTTAAAAATCATCTGTTCGTTTCATAGTCATTTAGGACCTTATGAAATATTACCCCCTTACTTCACTAAAAACACAAATTTCAAAGAAAAATACAAATTATTATGCAGCAATAAGAAGATAGTTTGCAAAATAAGACATAAGAATTTAGCAGTCCTATCTTTATTGATTGAGATTTAATGCCTTTTTAATCCCCTGTGAATATGAATCAAGATTAGTTAGCATGTGAGAATATATGGACCAGGTAAGATTTTCCATTCCTTGTCAGGACCAACATTGATGACACAAGAGCTTTTTGACGGAGTAGAACAGGTTTTTATTTGGGCAACTTTAAACACATTTAAATGTGTAATTAATTTTTTTATGAACACATATGACATCAACAGAAAAATATAATTATAAAGAGGTAATCAGTGATTCTTGAATTTCAAAGACTTTTCAAGCAAGGTGACATATTTTCTATCCACTATTTTGCATGTTATCTTCTTTCAGAAACACTAGATTAAAAAGATAGTGTATACATTCCTTAAAAAATGAAGCAGGCAATATATTCATATAGTTTCAATTAGATTGTAAATTTCATGTTTTTAATGGTACAAAACATTTTCATATTATGAAGTTATCGTGATTTATTGTGTCAACTTTATATCAAAACAACTTTTACTGGCAAATTTGTGTTGAAAATTTTGACTCCTGGTGTTTCAAAAGACCTAATGAACTTCTGAATAGTGTGTTGTATTCGGCATACTATAAATGCACATTGTACAAGATTTTTCAAACTTCATATACACACATGATGCATATTAGCTTGTGAATATCCGTGCATGGGCAATATCACATACTTTGACAGTTGCCCCTCTAAAAAAAAAGGATGCTACTTGCAAAGACTCTTCCTACTTTTATCTTTGCCTTTCTTACTCTTTTTTCTTCAAAGTATTTTTTTTCCCCAATTTCTGTATGTTTTTTGTCCAGATAGTATTATTGATGTCTAGTAAGCTGGCAGGGTACAGGAAAGTCTCATTTGAAAATTATGAAAATTATAATTTAATGGTTTAATTCTTCTTTAGTAAAGGATTTATTTATTTAATAATAAATGTAATTTACTACTTTAAATAAAGTCAAGAATTCTGTCAAAACTTTATTTTAATAGTATTTTTTAAATTTTATTTTTCTGTCCATTTTATGTTCATAGGTAGCTTATATAGCACTTTCAATTAACTGTATATTTTGGTAATTCCTTCTGCACAGATTTCAGCTTGCTGTGCGACACAGTAGAATGGTCTTTACTATATAAAGAACTACAAATTCTTTCTTATGTAAAGAAACTTTTACACGATTTCTTTAAACGGTCTAAAATATGTTTTTATTGCAATTGATTTCAAGGGAGTCATTGATCGTAAGTGGCTTTTATTAAGTGAAACACAGGGAGCAGAAATGATATTGCCATTCCATTTTAAGGTACATTCTCCAGTTCCTGCTAAAACACCACTTGTACTGTGGAACTTTTGGGAGCGGAACTGACAGAGCAGGTTTTGCTTTGAGAATGGTAATGCCTTGGTTCTCTTTCGCCTCACAAAAAGAAAAAGGAAATTTTTCTGTCACTTTCTGTAGGATTTTATAGCATATAGAGGTGTGTTTCTGCCTAAAATTCTGTAATTATGTTCTTTAGATGTATTAATGCTATTTTCTTAAAAGAGTGTTAGTAATTTTAAGGGAACTAAACAACTGCTTAGAATTAGACATGCACTTCAGTTTCTGAAGCATCAGATCCCCAATCTTTGATAATGCCAATGAGAGCCTTATACAGAAAAATGTCAAAACAGCCTTATATAGAAAAGTCAAAGTCATAGCATTATTAAGGATGGGAAAGGCCTCCAAGGCCTCCAAGTCCAACCTTTGACTGAACGCCAACACACCAATTAAACCCAAGGCACTAAATGCCATGTCCAGTCATTTCTTGCACACTTCCAGGGGTGGTGACCCCACCAGTTCCCTGGAAACCCATTCCAATGCTTAGCCACCCTTTCAGTGAACAAGCTTTCCTGATCTTCAGTCTGAATCTCCCATGGTGTAGACTGAGACCATTTCCACTCATTCTGCCACCAGCTGTCCCAGAGAAGAGGAAAATTCCTGTCTTGCTATGTTTTCCTTTCAGGTTATTGTAGAGAGCTGCAAGGTTTCCCTTGTGCTTTCTCATTTCCATGTGAAACATCTCCAGCACCCTCAACCTCTCCTCCTAGGGTTTACTCTCTAGATCCTACACTAGCTTTGTTGTCCTTCTCCAGACATGCTCCAGCACCATAAGACCGGTTTTTCCAAGACTGAATACTAAAAGATATCTTGTAAATATACTCCTGCTCATTGTTTAAACTTGCTAAACGAAATAAGACTAAAGAACACTACAGAACAAATGGAAATTTTGAACAACCCATGTTTTTGAAGGTATGCTTTTGGGAACGCTGACATTTAAGTGTCTTCTGATAACAACTTCTGTGGTGGGGTCTTGCTACTCTGTGAAATAATGCTAGCTGAGTTCGAAATAGGGCTATCGTCAAATGAACAGAATGTAGTCATAGATTAGAGAATTGGAGTTCACTCAAGTCTCTTAGTTTCTTAAATAAATATGTTTAGTTTCTTAAATAAATACCTTTAGTTTCTTAAATAAATACATGAAGGTAGAAATTTAATAGACTGTATTTCGCTTTTAGGTATAAAGCCATGAAAACTTTACTTTTTGAGGCCAATCGGTTCATGCAGTTGGATCTGAGAGAAGAATTTCGCTACAGATCCTACCCATGCATCAAAACAACTGAAAATGTGTTTTTAATGGATGGGAGGAAATGTTTGTGCTGCCAGCTCATATTCACATACAGTGTTGGTGTATAGAAAGTGTACAGAAGGCTGGAGAATGCTACCAAATGTCTTACAAAGGCTGCCATTGAACATGAACATTTAAAATTTTCACACCAGTTCCTACCTACTGGAGGTGAAAACTGTGTGAGTAAGGGAGGGCTTGTCGCTCTCATGAGGCTCTCTTGAGCTCTGCAGAGTTCTCTTGAGCTCTGTGACAGGTGAGGTATTGTTGGAACCCTGGAAACAAGTGTTCATGGTTCAAAGAAGGTACAATATGAGCAATGAGGACATCCCCTCCTTACACCCAGAGCAGGGCATGGCAGCCAGCTGGGTCTCCCTGACACCATACTTGGCCTGGGGAGCTGGCACACTTGGGTTTGCATACCATTTGACTGCTAGCCTCACACTGCCTTTCCAAGCTGGTAAATTACAGGTACTTTTGTCCAAAAAGCCAAGGTAAATGAAACATGTATCATCTCTGGGCTGAATTCTAGGCTGTCATTTTTGAAAACAGTGGAATAACTAAATGCTTCCACTTGTTTTTGCTTTCTTCTGTGTTTTACATTGTGTTCCACATAGATGGAGTCTGGTGGTAAGCTTCAGTAGAGAATTTTTTTGTGCAGTTCTTCCCAGATTCCCTCCACCTCTGTCACTGTCATCCATTAAAACATACATACGCAAATCAAAACAGGAAATAGCAAACAAAAACCTGCAACAATTTAACGTCCCTCATTTTCGTTAATTGGTAATAGGATTGCTGAGAGCTTTGTTTGGAATTTGGAAGATTTGTTTGGTAAACAACTTTAGATTCAAAAAGTGGGTGTTTCTATGACAATAAGACATCTGAGATTTCCTAGTTAAGAAAAAGTGTTCCCTTCTATTCTTGAAATTAAGAAAAAAATTCACCTTGTTTCAAGGTTTTGAAAATACTGTGTTTTGATGCTGATTTCTTGGAGTTAATGTATTTTGCATTTTAAAAATAGGTAATTGCAAAATTGAAATGGAAATTACAAATTCAGAGTATTAAACCAAGACATTTCTCATGCAAATAAGTTATCTTTTCTTATGCTTTACCTTGAAATAGAATTCTGACACAGTATCTGTGACAACCCACAGCAATCCACTCCTTCAAAGGATTATGATAAAGGTTTCTCGAGGAATTTGCCTAAATTTTCTGTAGGTAAATATGGATATTACATATTTCTCCTGCAATGTGCTTTAAAAATTACCATCCATATGAAAATTTTCATGTTTGTCTTATGCTTACACTCTGAACCAAATATTCTCCAAAGCTTCGTCTGCTGATTACGTAATATTGTTATGAATATTTCAGAAGCACTCCTTTATTTTTCCACTTCCGTTTTCCACTTCCCACATGAACACTGAGACTGAACACTTAAATAACCTGGATACATCCTCTAGCTTCAAGGAGTAATAGCAGCTGTCCCAGACATTCGTAATTTTTAAAAAGCAATAGATTTTGCTTAGCTTTCAGACAAAGTGTGAAATTCCCTATAAGTCACATTTATGTCTTGCCACTACACTGAAGGGAGAATAAATGTTCCACATCGAACAGGTAATTGAAAAAGAAAAGCTTTAGAAGTTTGAGAACAGGGGGGTGAATTTCTGCATGCAATGAGTGTGTTTTACATCTGATTGTGGTTTAGGGTTGCCAGTTTTCAAAGAGAAACACTGTTAGGTCACTGAACTCCATAGAAGTATATGTTTTCTTCAAAGTGAGTGGGAAAGTCTAACTCTTTTTCCTGTTGTGTCATTCAAGGACGTGGGTCAAGAGCTAAAAGTTCCAGCTACTGGGCAGAAATACGCTTTTATTATGCTTATATTCTTCTGACTAATTTGCAGTGCAGTGAGTAAGGGATTTGTATGAGAACTGAAGTTACTAAATCTAGTTTCCAATTTCTATCTTAAATGGTTTCATATGTTTGCCAGATTCTGGGTTACTTAAGGAATAACTGGAAAAGAAATAATCAAGGGCATCGTAGCTCTCATCGATTTTCCATCTCCCTGGCTTCCCTTCCACTTCTGATGTTGGGATTATTTTTTTTCCTTGCTTGTTCATGCTCTGTAGACTGACAATATTGTTTCTTTAATTTTTATTTCCTCCTGATTTTTTCTGGCTATCATTCTCTGAATTTAATAGTTTTATGTCTTCTAATAGTTCCACAGTTAAAAACTATGCCTTTGGACATTTACAGAGATTATGCTACCCTTCAGAACAAAGTCTAAATTTGCCTCTTAGTTTTAAATAACCAAAGGATGTTGGATGGAAGGTATAGAAAGTATTACACAATCTCTCTTGTCCTCTACAATTTTTACAATATATGCGTTTTGATGCATTTTACATATGTAATATGTAACTATGTACAATTAGAGTAGTATTATATTGTTACTTATAGGTATATACAATTGTATTTGGTGTATTGGCTGTTTACATATAAAACAGACTCATATACTTATCCATATCAATTCTGTATTTGTCATGAATTTAAGGAGTGGTTATGCTCAAAATTTTGGAAAATCTGTTTCTATATTTTTCTAGATCTCAGTTGACATGGCACACTGAAGGCTTAGTACAGAAGCTCAGAATAACCATAAAAACAGGATTAAGGGAAATAGTCTTAAGTTATACTGGATAATGTGAAGTTCATTGCTGTTTTTTTTGCAGGGATATCATTTATATGAAGTTCTTATAACCCAGATACTAAAATAAAATAGCAAAATATACGTTAACTGGGTCATATGCATGAATTTCCAACTGCAGAATGCTTGACCAATGCTGTATAAAGTTTTGCACCTTCATTTCCCCTTCTGTGGCTATGAAATTATTGGATACCATTTTATTGTTCTGCTGCTATATCACCATTTAAAATTTCTTGTTGGTTTGGGGTGGTTTTGGTTTTTTTGGTTTTTTTTTTGGCACCAAAGACAGAAATGTGCACAGGTTTCACCCAGATTATTGTTTTCAAGTTATGTTTAAGATCAGAGATATGCAGCATTATTGCTAAATGTACTAAGCATTGCTGCAAAAGCAGGTAGCAGTGAGACAAGAAACCCACAGAAAACTGTTAAAAAGAATCTACTAAAATTATCAAGAACCTTAGGGTCCACTTAAATTATAATTTGGCATATTGCTTCTAATCTATTTTTATGTACCTGCATCACAGACCTACTTCAAATATTAATATTTTGATTTAAAAAGCAAATGAGGAGAAAAAGTGAAAACAAGTCAAATGTAAAATTGAAATACAAGAAAGTTTTGTTTAATGCCATTTGATTTCATTGACTCTAAAATTGCTCTTGGCTATGAGATATCTTCCATCTAACTTCATTTGTCTGTGTCACCAACTTGACTGTGTTCTACAATGACACAAGTACCTGGATGGTTGTGCACCTGCGCTTCAGCAAGGATTTTGACAACGTATCTCAAAACAACCTCATATGCAAACTCAGGAAGTGTGATCTGGATGAGTGGGCAGTAAAATTACTTGAGAACTGGTGGAACAGTAGATCTCAGAGGGTCATAATCAGTAGCACAGGGTCTAGTTGGAAGCCCCTAACTTCCTGACATAAGTGGTGTTCTCCAAGAGTTCTGTACTGTGTCTGGTGTTTAACTTGTTCATTGATGATTCAAAGAGACGGATGCCTCCTCAGCAGGTCACTGATGACACAAAGCTGGGAGCAGTGGCCAATACCCCAGAGTGCTGTGCAGCTCTTCAGAAAGGCCTTGATAGAGTGGAGAGATGAGCAGAGGGGAACTTCCTGAAATTCTGTAAAGGCAAACACAGGGTCCTGAACTAGGGAGGAATAACCCCCAAGCACCAGCACAGGCTGAGGCTGATCTGCTGGAAAGCAGCTCTTGGGTTCCTGGTGGACAACAAGCTGTCCATGAGCCAGCAGTGTGCCCTTGTGGCCATGAAGGTCAATGGTGTTTTGGGGTGCATTAGGAAGAGCATTGCCAGCAGGGTGAGGGAGGTGATCCTGTCCTTCTACTCAGCCCAGGTGAGGCACAGCTGGAGAGCTGGGTCCAGTTCTGGGCTCCTCAGGACAAGAGAGACATGGAGAGACATATAGCTCCTGGAGAGAATCCAGCAGGGGACTTCAAAAATGGTTGGAAGACTGGAGTTGCTCAGGAATGAGGAGAGTCTGAGGGAGCTGGACCTGTTCAACCACAAGAAGATAAGACAGAGGGGATCTTGTCAATGTAAGCAAAATCTGAAGGGATGCTCTTGGTGGTACTGAGCAATAGCACAAAAGGCAATGGGTAGAAACTGATGCACAGAAATTCCACCTAAATATGTGGAAGAACTTCTTAACTTTGCAGATGACCAAGCACTGGCACAGACTGTCCAGAGAGGTTGTGGAGTCTCCCTCACTGGAGGTGCTCGAGAACTGTCTGGACACAATCCTGTGCCATGGGCTCTGGCATTACCCTCCTTGAGCAGGGAGTTTGGACCAGATGTCCCCCTGTTGTCCCTTCAAACCTTACTGATTCAGTCTGTCACTAAAAATCAGCACATAAAATTATTACAACTTCTACAAGGAAGAAATTACCACATACTTTGTATATGTTGTCAATAATATTAGCTTCAAATTATAATAAATAAGAGAGAAAAAGAACCTTGTGACTGAAAGTTTACATCTTATTATTTTATATTAATGCACTTCATGTGAAGAAGCACTTTTCAAGGAAGAAAATCTTTTAAAGAAGGATAATTTTGTGTGTTCTGATTACAGTTCATTTCATACACAAGAAAATATGAGATCAGATAAAAATTCAGTGCAATCATTCACCCTTTCTGATCACAGTTCTTATCTGCCATAAAGTTATAAGAATTGTTGAAAGACAGCTTTGTCTACTTGTAACAGGTAAAGAAGAAAAAGAAGAAGGAAAAAAGAATTAACACTGCCGGCTATAGCAAAATTAAGAGGACACAGTTTTGCTCACATAATTTTTATTTTTTTTCCCCCTGGAAATGGATACTGAAATCCCCTGGAATCATAGTGCAAAAGCCAAAATATGCACATCTGAGCAAATTTGGATCCTGGCCTGATTTACAAAACCATAAGGAAGAATAGGATATGTATACTTTATTATTCAGCAGTGAATGGAGGGAAGCAGGGCAACACTCATGCTGCAGATTAGACCAAAAACAGTTTGTTAATTTGTGAGTCATCAAATGTAAGAAGATGGATACTCACTTTAGTGGGAAGCAACCTTTTAGGCCTCCTGAATGCCAGCTGCTTTTGTCTTACATGTGCTTGTAACTCTGCATGTGTTTGACAGAGTTCATATGGATTGTTTCATACTTCTTTTTGATATTTTCTACCATAAATGCACTTTTTAGAAAGCATTTTCTGGAAGAATCATCACTTCATTATTTTGAGTTGTAACTATCTCAATTCTCTCTCCAGAAAAAAGAGAAGACATATATTTTACAATACACTGGAAGGTAGGTAATTTTGCCTACTCCAGGCAAGTTTCCTGTACAGATCAAAACTCCTGAAAGGAATAAAGAGGATTGGGACAGGCCTTTTTTTCTATTGGAGGTGAGAGCTCTCTGGTACATTAGTTCATGTCCAGCTCCAGTGAAATGATACCTGGACAAGTAAATGTTCTTTAAAAAGAAGGTAATATCAGGACTAAGTAGAAGAGAGTACAACTATGTCAGGTTTTGCTCTTCCTATTTCAGATCCCATAACCAAAAGCTAAAATGAAGTATTGTTCCAGGTGGATACCATTAATATTTTGAACTCCTGACCTCTGTGGAGACCATACCTTTCACAATATCTGTCCCCATGTGGAGCTGGAAAGTCATGTTTTCTTTCCTTCACAGCTATGCACTTACCTTCTCTCATACCCTTTAAAGGCATTATAGACTAGACAGACAATATTAGGCAAAAGCATAATCATTTTGAGCTGAATTTGGGTGAATACTTCAGTTACCCAGACAAACTTCTGAAGGGTTTGGTTCAGAATGTTGTCAAAGTGAAACATTAGCAATAGATGATTTAAAGAGGCAGTAGTGTTTTTACCCTGACTAGACTCTAGGCATCCACCAAAGCCTCTCTATCCCTCCTCTCTGCAGCTGGACAGGGGAGAGAGAATGTAGAGTCTATGAGTTGAGATAAGGATTGGGAGAGATCACTCACCAAATACCATCACAAGCAAAACAGGCTGAAAGAAGAGATATTAATTAAATTTCTTACTAACAACATCAGAGTGGAATAATGAGAAGCAAAAAACAGACCTTAAAACCATCTTCCCCCCACCCCCCTCTCCTTGCAAGCTCTACCTCCTACCCCCAGTAGTGCAGGGAGGTGGGAAATGGGGGTTATGGTCAGTTCATTACACATGGTTTCTCCCACTGCTTTGGGAGAGGAATCCTTCCCCTGCTCCAGCATGGAGTCTCTCACACAGAAGACAGTTTTACATGAACTTCTCCAATTAATCCATCCAACAGGCAACAGTTCTTCAAAAATATCTTTACTTCAACGTGGGTCACTCTTCCACAGGGTGCAGATCTTCAAGGAGGAAGAACAGGCTGCTCCACTGTGGGCTGCCAATAGAATCAGAGATCCTACCAGGAAATCTGCTTCTGCATGGGCTCCTCTCTCCACATGTCTGCAAGGCCCAGCCAGGAGCCTGTTCCAGCACAGATTTCCCACAGGATCTCAACCCCCTCTCAGGCATCCAGCAGCTCCAGCCCGGAGCTCCTCCATGGGCTGCAGGTGGATTTCTGCATCCTCATGGTCCTCCATGGGCTGCAGGGGCACAGCTGCTTCACCATTGTGAAATGGAGCCTCAACTTCTTCTTCACTGACCTCAGTGTCTTCAGGTTTGTTCTTCTCACATCTTCTCACCCCACTCTTCTCTGGCCACAATTACATATGAGCAGTAACGGGGGGGGGAGTGTGTGGGGGGAGTTGTTGTCTTTCTTAAATTTATTACCTCAGAGGTGTTATTGCCATTTCTGATTGGGCCCAGCCGTTGTCAGAGGAATGTCCAACTTCGGAGCTGTCAGGGATTTGTTCTGCCAGACTTGGAGGAAGCTTCTGGCATCTCTTCACAGAGGCCACCCCTGCAGTCCCATCATTACCAAAGCTTGGCCATGCAAACCCAATAGAGACACTCAAGCTTACCCTTAATTTTCAGCTCTTTGATTTGAATACCAAGAGTGAGATGTTTGATTATGCAGGTATTCTGTGTGGAATTTTACAAATATTCAAACAATCTGGTATTACACGCTTGATACCTTTGAATTTATGTCATCTGGCCTCCTGGGATAACTAGTAGGTAATTTTTATGAAATCAAATTCTACGTTGTTCTACTTGTCCAACAAACATCTTTTGCAGTTGGTCTGCTGTTTGGGTTTTTAAAATAATTTGTCATTATTTTAAAATAAATAATAAAGCAATTCCTATCATTTGCTTTAAGATGTCAAGTTTAAACGTTTCAAACATGCTGCATCAATACATGTGTTTATTTTTCCTGAACAGTACAAATGACTCAGACTAATCTGTGTGAGATGATTACATCAGAGCTTCAAACTCAAGAAGGTCTACAATATGTCTGACATATTTCAAATAAAAGGTGGGAGGCATGGATTTATAATTTTAGATGTTGCTGAAACACATAGCAGTAAGCAGAACTGCAAAGAACTGAAAAATGATTAACTGACATTGGGAAGTATGACATTTATTTAAATCTAGTAATGTGTTCACAATTGCCTTGCACAGGGACTTTGATGCATATGCCAAGGTTATAATAATAATACTCTTAAGGTGCATTTAGTGCAAGGCTGAGCAGTCACAGTTCTTGTTCAGTTTACATCAAACTCAGTTTTTCTACTAGCAACGAGAAAATTGATGTTGCTGACACTATGAATAGAGAGTCCTGCTAATTGCTTGCAGGCATTTTCATCAGTCTTTTACAGTAGAGAGGCTGTTCAAAGACTGGCAGTTGGGCTGTGAACACATAAATGTAAAACTTGGTATATGCACAGGTGCTCTAAGTTAAGATGAATAAATGCAACTGTATACCAGTATGGAACAAATTCTAAAAATGCTACATGGCATGGAAAATGTCGGTAGTAGATTATTTGTTGTCCTTGCTCAAAGGGTGAGATTTACACTCATTTCCTGTTCAATCCATACCAGACTAAGTTGCCTTGAAAATCCCAGAAATTCATGAATCTAAAGAAGAAAGACATCAACCATTATGCAGGGTAATGAATCCAGAACTGCAATGGATTAAATATTTCTTCTTTTTATATTGCTGACCCTTCTCTTAGGATACCTCAAAATAAATTCTACTTGAAAATTCTTAGGTTTATAGATAATTAATTGATATCTTTATTTTTTGACTTGTAACTTCTAATACTAGCTTTTTGAACTTTTTTTCATAGACATAGAAGGCTGGTAATCTGCTATATTTTTAAGATGTGGTTCCAATATAACAGATATTTCTAGCATTATATATGAATCTGGTTATTAAAAGAACCCGGTGTATTACAGCACTAGTGATGAAGATGATGAACTGACAATATGTTAACAATGAGTTGGCAATGCCATGCATACATAACCTGCAGCCTTGGCCTGTGAAGCAGTGTGGACAATCCACAGGTGTGTGGTAGCCCACCAGAGCTAATATGGCAATAGGTTACTGTGAGCCACAAAGTGCCTACGGCCCTCCCGGCAATGCCTGTGTGCACATTCCCAGTCACAGCTCCCCATCTCTAAACCTCTGCCTCTGGCGCAAATGCTTATGCAATATTGGTATCATCTGAGTCAAATACATGCTGCTTTTGCTGAAAACTTATGTTTACTCTATTGCCATTCACTTTTTTTTTTAAACAGTGTCTTTCGCACATCCAGTAAACATTTTCATCCTCTTTGTAGTATGTTGGGGGTATATTATTATAGAATTACAGAACCATTAAGGTTTGAAAAGACCTTCAAGATCATTGAATCCAACCCTTGACCAAACTGTAGCGTTAAATAGCATGTCCAGTCATTTCTTGCATGCTTCCAGGGCCAGTGACTCTACCACCTGGGAGTCACCACCTTCTCCTCCTGGGGAAACCCATTGCAATCCTTAACCTTCTCCTGATCCTTAATCCTTCTCTTTCAGCGAATTCTTCCTGATGTCCTCTGTAATCTAAACCTCCTCTGGCACAGGATGAGACCATTTCCTCTTGTCCTGTCACTGGTTGCCTGGGAGAAGAGAGTGACCCCTATCTTGCCACACCCTCCTTTCAGTCACTTGGAAAGAGTCATAAAGTTTCCCCTCAGTCCTCTTTTCTTCAAGGCGAACGCCACCACCTCCATCAGCCATTCCTCATGTGACTTGTGCTCCAGACTCTCAAACAGCTCTGTTGCCCTTCTCTGGACATGCCCCAGTATCTCCATGTCTTTCTTGAATTTAGGGGCCCAGAACTGAACACAGGAATTGAGGGTGTTTCCTCACCAGTGGGAGTATAGAGGGATAATCACTGCCCCGGTCTTCACGGCCATAACTGCTTCTGACATGAGCCAGGATGCCATGGCCTTCTTGGGCACCTGGGCACATGCTGGCTTATGCTCAGCTGCTACCAGCCAGCACCTCCGGGTCCTCTTCCTTCAGGCAGCTTTCCAGCCACTGTGGTCCCCAGCCTGTGGTCTGGCATAGGGCTGTTTTGACCCAATGGCAGGACCCAGCACATCCCCTTGTTGATCCATTCGCTGGTCTTGGCCCATTAACCCAGCCTGTGCAGATTCCTCTACACACCTCTCCCACCCTTCAGTAGACGAACACTCTAACTCAACTGGTAATTGCATTGCAGCTGCCCACTGTAGATGCATTCATTTATCGTACTTCATTCATTGTGTTTATGAATTCTATTTTCTTAAGCCTGCCTACCTACAGAGTACCAAGTGGATTTCAAAGTGGGATTAATTTGTAGGTTTCGTAGCCCAATCAGTAGCAATCATCAATAATTCTTTCTCTACCATGAACCACAATGGTGGGGAACTAGTGACCCAGAGAATGAATACAGCCCATGCCTGTATTTCCTCGGGCTCATTGCCACTTCTTTTTATGTATATTTATTGGCTATTACTAGAGAATGTGCTAGTGACTGTAAAATATATTTGAAAGGCTTATTTGTCCCTGAGCAGGGAGAGGGTTCCACTCCCCACCCACGGATAATGTCAAAATAAGTATCAAAGATTGAATGAACAGTTGAAAGAAAATAATTCAATTAGTAGAGGAGGATCAAATTACAGTGAACTTCCCTCCTGGGTTTGCTGCCCACAATAATGACTTTATTTAGAACTAAATTACTGAAAAGTGTCACTTTAAAATGTACCCTGTATCTATCTCAGTGTCAAGTTGAAGTAGATGCTTTGTGGAATGATAGGATGGTTGAAGTGGGTGTATTTCAGAGTTAAGTTAAGCCTTAAGTATTCTTTATAAACTAGACATTTAAACTGGTGAGGCAGCTTCCAGCCTATCTGAACATATTCTCAGAAGTCTTACAACCTATTTTCAGGGGAACCAGTACTCGCCCAGAGGAACAGTGCTGTCCGAGCCTCACCTGGACCTTGTCTCTGAGCCAGGAAACCAGGCATATTTTACAACTGCAAGCAACTTCACAGAGATTCTTGTTGTGCCTATGTGATTCTTTCATACACAAACCTTTCTGTTTTGTTCTTTAAAGAAACCTAGTCTGCCAGCTGGGTTCCTCAGAACAGTTTTGGCAATATATTGCGACCAGTGTGGGAGTGCTTTTCTTCACTTATGGCACTACTTCATGAGGTAAATATAATGCAAGTAGGTTCAGCTGAAGATAATTTTTGTGTTTTATTGAAAAAGGTCTTTGAAACGTCAATGACATTATCTGTAAAAGACCACAGGCTGACTTTTTTCCAGGCAGTATTTTGATCTAGTGTGGAGTAAACTAAATTTAAAAAAAGAAAAAAAATAAATTCAGGCTATTTGCCTGGGCATCTAAGCATGACTTGCCCTGTTCCATCAGTCTTGTTAAAGTGTCGTATCAATTTTTCCTACTTTCTCCTGGTTACTGATTTGTATATGTTCCTTTGTGAAAATGTTAGGAGATAACCCTAATAGAATAATTCCAAGAAAAGCATGAACATTCCACTTGACTTTCTTCTTTTTTTTTTACATAGAATTAAACAGGAGTAGGGTGGATTTTCTTTTTCTCTTAATTCCTCTGGAATTCCCACATTCCTACTCTTGCATTGGAAAATGTGTACCGAAGTAAAATTAATACTTGATTTTTACTCAGCATATTAAATAGGCTATCATTTCCAGATAAATATTCCATGGAAATATTGAAGAACAACCTGCATATTTCAGTCTTTGGCTGAATCTTTGCCATTTTATCTTGATTAGTCTTCATGCTGTTTTACTAGCCAATGACCCTGAGAGAGAGAAGCAAGGCTTAAGGCATTTTCAATTTTGTTTTTGGAAAGATTGTAAAGATTGGTCAGATAATTGCTTGCCTGGGGTATAATTCATAGAATCATATAATTATAGAATGGTTTGGGCTAGAAGACAACTTAAAGATAGTCTAGCTCTAGCAGGCTTGCTGTGGGCAGGAACACATTTCACTAGATCAGGTTTCTCAGAGACTTATTCAACCCAGCCTTGAACATTTCGAGGGATGTGGCATCCCATATTTCGTCAGTGGGTAAGGATGGGGCATTGTCCTGATTACACAGAAGAGACAGAGTTTAGCCTTCTGCGGTCACCATAGTCCCTCTGTCTGGGGAAACCACATGGACCTAAAGGAGCTGTCAGTCATCTTGGTTTTGTTCCCAGTGGTGAATACCTTTTTGAGGGTAAAACACCTTTTGTTTTCTATCTATCTATCTATCTATCTATCTATCTATCTATCTATCTATCTGTATATCATCTATATCTATATCATCTCTATATAATTTTTTTCCTATTAATATTGCTGCTGTGATTGTGCGTGTCTTATTCCATTGCTTTGTGCTTTCGGTAAATTTTTATCTCAGCCCATAGTCTCTGCTTTTTCAACCCTCCCTTACCAGAAGGGGCAGTGGAAGGGGAATGGCTTATTTGGAACTTGATTTCCCACAAGTGTTAAAACTAGCACACTTTTAACAATTAACCAATTAATTAGTAAACAATTAATTAGTTAACAATTAACAGTTAACCAATTAACTGAGTTTAATTAAGAACAAAATTTAAAAGTGTAAGAATTGCCGTGCCACTTTTCATTGAATATCTCATGTATATCTTTTCAAGAGTCTACAAATCCAAGACGAGATGATTTTGCTAGGAATGACATTGTGTACAGTGTTTAGAAAAAAATCACTTTGACTTGCGTCAGGCCTTGGGGAATTAGAAAAATTAACAGACAACTGGCTATCTCTCTGCTTGAATATCCAAGCCCTAAAATTTAGGAGTTTTATTTTAGTGAGTGTATTTCTGGTTCATCTTCTACCCTCCCACTGAGGAGAGTTCATATAGTCTTTTTTCCGCTTTATTTCTGGACCTTACTATTTCCCACCTCCAGAATGGGCTCAGAGCTCTGTCTTTAACCCCAGACACACTGTGATAAGACCAAATAAAGTAAGGCTGTCAGATCAGGAGATGAAGGGTTTGGGGAGCTGCTGTGTAGCATTGCGATGGAGGTGAGCTCCAAGCCAGGGACAGCAGCAGCAGTGTGGTGAGCGCAGAGCAGCACGCACAACAGGCGAGCTGGCTCAGCAAAGAAGTTGCCTTTGCTGTACTTAGCACTGTGATTGACAGATGCAAACAAGCTCTCATTTGTAGCTGCTTGGTGGTTACCGCTTACACACAGATAGCTCTTTGCAGCTGCAGAGTAATTCAGTTCAGCTTGGCTAGGCTAAATCAGCTTAGACCACATCTTGTTTGCATGAGCAAGGTGGCTGTCATGGCTTGGCTGGCACAAGCCTCACATTTTCCCACCCCTCACTTCTCAATATGTACTGAACACTGATATATATTTTTATGTGATTTTTCTCTAGTGAGATCTTTTTACCTACCGTTTTTTTTTATTTGTACAAGAACAATTTCTAAAGTTATTGCCTTGATGCAGCATTGCATGAGATTTGACTAATTCAAATGCAATTACTTATTTTCTCACCTTACTGAATGCATTCAGTTTTGACTACCGAATCTGAAAAATGTGCTGGAAGAAAAGAAAGCGGAAGAGAAAAACATATAGAGGATCTCACATAAGTGAGATCAGAAATCTAAAAAGAACTGTTTATGTTGTCTCAATTTGGAAAAATTAAATACTTTAGTGAGAAAGATATTTAGATATGCTGAGCGCAATAAAGCAAATCAGAAAGCCGATACAGGGATGATATTTGAATACAAAACCTAAAGAACTTTGAATAAATTAAAAGCAAGTTATATATGTATATTTCAGCATAGTTTTTGGTAATACATTTATATGCTGAGGAATTCTTTCCCAGCAGAATTTACTTGCAAAGTAAGCATTTGCAGAAATTTGCATTGGATTTAGACTAACTTTGATAAAAATACTGGAATAATCATCACAGGAATATCATCTTCATGCTTTAAAATAGAATCTGAGCACTTCACTTCTGAAAACACTTTTTCATGTGGCAAAATTAGCTAACTTTTGTTGTGTACATACCTTTCCCTCAGATATTTATAAATAGTTTGAGATCACCAAATCATAAGAACTACTGTTCTTTAAGGTTGTTAGTAGGTTTAGTGTTCCTAATTATTGAAATAATAAAGTCAGAAAAAGCTAATGGTACAGGCCATGACAGCCAGTAAAATCATTGGTTAAAATATTTAATCAGCTTATGTACAAGACGGAACTCTAGATGGAGCAGTTCCCTTTGTTTGAACTTTGTTTGCTGGGCTGATAATGATTTCATTAAGTTAGTAACTATTAGACAAAAAACTGACCTAAATATGATAACACAGTTCTGTTGAAACATTCAAACTCAGATTGGATTGCCTAAGTTTGTACGTTAGTATAGGAGGAAAAACTGAAGTGAGTGTTCCCCTTCCTAAATTTATTATTTGAAAAAACAGCAGAAGGTATTTTATTAAATAACACAATTGTAGTAGTTGTAGTATAATTGTAGTGCAGCAAAAAGCCATGAAATACTTAATATCAACCTGCTTGAGTATTATTTGCTCTAATGGCAAACTAACATTTAAAAAGTATAAATATGAAAAAGCTATACCAAAATAGGCGATTTATGGGAGTTACGTTGTTGTGTCATGTGCCAGTGTTACCAGATTAATTTCAAGAGCCTCAAATCTCTGCATGCTGCGTTGTTTAGAGAAAAGCTTCATGTAGTCAATTTCCACTCCTATTTCATGGGAGAAAGATGGAGGATTGCCAGTGGCCAGGCTTTTCCTTCTAAGTCTTTGTTCACAATCTAGATAGCCAGGAAAACATAGCCAGTTGTCTCAGAGTACTCTGCCTGGACTTCTGAAGCCACCACAAAGAGCGTGCCTGGTTGCTTGTCTCCATGAATACTACCAGTGTACCCTTGTCTGTGCTTCTCTAAAGCTTGCTCAGACAGTGCACCTCCCTAACATGCTTCCAGAGAAGTAGTCTCATTCATCTAGTGTGTTTGTCCCCCCTCAATATCTGTAACAGTACAATCACTGCTGAATTAAATATATAAACTACAAAAAAAACCCCAAAATGAAAACAAAACAACAACAATAAAAAACAAATGCATACACAAAACAACAAAAAAACCCAAACCAAACTGAAAAAAAACCTAAACCAAACTTAAAATCAAGAAAGAGGATTAACCTCCTTTGGTCAGATTGCCTTTGTTCTCCTTGCAAAGGAGATGCAAAGGAGTAGATTCCACTTTAAGTTCCTTTTCCTAATTGAACATCTCTCCTAGAAAATTAAATGCAAAAGAAATGGCCTTTCATACCTGGTCTCCCAAGCCAAAGTTGATGTTTGAGGTAATGCTGTTCACCTTAGCATAACTCTCTTTCCCTTCAGAATGAAGCTTCAAGGAAAGCAGCTACTGGGGTCTTTTATTTTGTTGGTATCTACTCCTCATTTTGAAATTAGCCTCAAGCCACATGAGCAAAATAATATCTAATGTGCACAAAGACCAGATGATGGGAAATTAAAAGAATCAATTCCAGAGAATATAAGATTCTTCTCAGACATAGAATAATGAACATCAACAAAAGAAAAGTCATTGTGCCAATATGTAAAAAACTTGCAACTGAGAGAATGACAGGTATAGTTCTTTTAGTTCTTTCATTTCTTACCCTGTCCTCAGTCATTTACCTAGTTGGTATCATTGGCCAAGTTTTGTTAATGGAGATAAGAATTAATCACCTTTTAGATGGTTTAAGCCAATTGGCTGTCATTCCATCCTGCCTGACATAGTCATTGATTATTGACAAATGCCCCTCAAGATTTTTCTGCTAAACTGTAGTCTACCAGTACAGTACATATTCAAGGAAAGAATAGGAATTGTTGAGCCTCTGGCAAAAAAATTAGATTTGCAGACACGAGATGCTGAGCCACATTGCTAAATGTGATGCTGTGACAGAGGACAATCTATGGAATAGTGTTTACCAGTGGTCGAAGGTCTGAGTAAGCACAAATATTCTCTACCTCTCTCCTGATGAATAGTGCCATTATAGGTTAATAAATTATATGACCTGATGCTATGATTTCAGCCCATTAGTCACTCTACACTCACATTTAAGGTAAAATAAAGTGGGGATACACATTTTCTAATTGGGAATTTCTAAATCAATAGTTATTCTGCAAAAGGAGCTATGTTAACAAATGAATTTGGGTGGTTGGCAGAAAGCAAAATTATGCCTGGAAGAGCTTACAAATCACAAAGGAAAGCAATCACCTAATTTCTGTTGAGTGAGTAGCAGTTAGCAAGATAAACACCTCACTGCACCAATTTATGCATAATTAGAACAAGGCGAAAGATGACAGAAATGCATGGGGTTTAATGAAAGGTTATGAAACATTGGATTTTTAATTCTAGGGTAAATAAATAGTGAATTTTTCTCTGAGCACTGTAGCTTACACGAGATTAATCAAATATAAAGAGTAAAATTATTTCACAGTTCCTGTGAAAAAATGTTTTGCCATTAACTGAATGGCAGTGAGACAGGTGCCTTTACTAAATTTTAGCATACTGTCCAGTTGTGAAGTTAATCCACAGCTGAAAAGATCTGAAAGTCTAACTCTGCTAGAAAAATTAAATCCAGTAAAAATCTAACCAAGAGGTGAGTTGTTCCACACACATAGATGTCTGTCTCACAGTTCAAACAGACAGGGGAGCCCATATTAAAGAATTAACATTTCCACAACTAAATTAACTAGGGCTTCCAAAGTTTGATTACTACAAAAGTCTCTGTTTTAAAGCCATGCCCATTGTCAGAGTGTCCCCATACTCACACAGATACATAGTTGCACACATGGACTAATATAACTTTTCTTAATTCTGTAAGATTTTTAATTAGAAGATCGATGGGAAAAAAACTACCAAAAAGGAATACTTCATAATAGGATCAAGGTCCCAGAGCTGTGAAGAAAAACATATTTTCATAAACCAAGTGTGAATATTTATTTAAAGTTTAGAATATTATTTTCTTTCACTAAAACCATATTGTTTTTTAGTGAAGATGTAACCACTGAAATTTAAAAAGTTTCTTGAAGGAAAACCAAGTTTTCATCATTTTACTTCAGAGTTCATAGAATCTCTAAATAATCACTTCACACAACACATAGTAGTCTCTAAAACAGACCTACCTCATAAAAATGGGCCTCTGTCTTTGCAGTGGTGTTTCTGTGCACCATTAGCTCTCACAGCAACCAAAGTTTATATAGGATTCCTCAAGGACAACTGATGTAAAGAACAGCAACATTGTTAATCTGAGGGTTATGGATAAGGATTCCTATATTCACTAACTTTAAGAGACCTCTCACTAAACTTTTTCAATTGTTCTTCACAGAATGTTTCAATACACAGAACATGCTCTAAAAAAAATGCTATGAGCCCCTAGAGGCCACAATGCAGTAGAAACAGAGACTAGATGTTTTGCCTAAGAAGAAGAGTAGACAAAGTACAAAGCAAGAAGGTAAAAAAGCATCGTAAACAAGTTTTCACACCTTCGTGAATCTGAATCTCTGATTAACAACTTCTTGTATTTTCTGGTTCTGGTACTATTAAGGAAAGTGAAATTATCTGCATTTTGTGCTGTTTCTTAATGGCAATGAAGGAATCTCACTAAGATAAGATTCCTTGTAAGTGTTTGAGCTATCCTGTCAAGGCTAATCTATCTAGCTACATGTCCCAAAGCCAGGACCATATCTATATAACTTTGCACAAGAATGCTCATGCTTTTCACCATACCAGTGGATATTTGAAGTCTGTCCTGAGACTTTTAAGCCCTACTCTCCTGTGCTGAATGGATTCTGTCCTTGTCCAGTTTAATGCATCTCACTGAAGGAGAAAATATAAGAAGTTAATGGTCCTTAACTTAGAGTTGAGAAAGGGCTTGGCCATATGATTTCTGCTAATTAGAGCACAGATTATTTCTCAGCACTTGCCTGGCTTTGGTCACAAAACCTTGGTATCTGAATAGGCAGAAGAAGCAACAGTTGAATGCTACTGACAGTTGAGTAGTTAGTGTTTTCTCTGCTAGATGTCAGCAACGGTTGCTATCTGATTGCTGCAAGCAATGTTTTCCAAACAGTAGGCAAAATCCTGTCTCTGCAGATTTCAATAGCAAAACTCAGCTGACTTCAGTGGGCTCAGAATTTCATTTACTGACACTGTATTTTAAAACTCAGAATTTGCCAGAGGCCAACAGTCCTTCAGAGAAAAATAATTTTTTAAAAAATGTAGAACAAGAAGGAAAAATCCATTTCTTTCCTAGCAGCTAAAAATCTTTCAGTGCAATGAGTACAAGAGCAAATAATCTTTCTCTCTGTATCTTAAGGGAGTTTAATAGTATACATGAAATGCAATCTCTCTTTGGATCACAACAAACTGTTCGTTGCATCCAGCCAAGAGCTGCTATTCCTACGTATGCAATTGGATGATTTGTTATAAATGTTGTCTTGGAGTCTGATGCTGCTGATAGCTCCACTTCCCACCAGTAAAACTTCCTTCAATCAGGGAAATGAAGGTTTTGGCTCTCTCTTAATGAAAGTGCCTTTGCCTTTGCTAACACCTCCAGTTTAACTATGAAAAATATTCAAATTATTGATAGTGGGATAAGACTAAGTGAACAAATTAAAAAATACATCACCCCCACTGTCACAAAACACGAGATCCAAGACACTGACAGTCTCTAGTAAGTCCCATGATGACTGTTTAGAATGGTAATAGATGGTGATCATCTGGAGAAAGAGGCATGAACATATATCTTAGCAAAATTTTTATTTTTAGGTGATGCAGAAAGGATTGGTGAGTCGAGACTTTAGTGACATCCTTTGATGTACATTTTTATATGTAAATGGAATTCATGCAAAAGATGAATAAATACTTTCTCCTCATTCTTCTTCAAATATCACTACATCATCTGTGAATAAAGCAATTTGATACTGCAGACCTCCATATGTTTGGGGTTTTTTTAATATTGATGACATAAAAGCATCCATTACTTAGCTTTAAAATGTTCTATATAGTTTATAAGAAGTTAGAGCATGAGACAAGGTCAAGTTTCTACAACTTTAATCTACCGGGTTCTGCCTCTAAGGCAGAAAACAAAGCATTATAGTTTCCTTCATAACCCTATGTTGGCTGTATTTCACATCATAGGTTTTGAGTACATTACAAGGTAAATGCAAAGAACTTATCCCTGAAAATATAGTGTTTTTCTACAAAACTGTATTTTTAATAGCCCAGTATTTTATTGGGCAAGTGGTTTCACGCCATGGGATCAGAAATGTAGAAGAACACATTTTGTTCCCATCTTGGAACATGGTAGCATGGATTTTCCTGATTTTTAAAAAGAATTTTTATTTTCATGCAATAAATATGCAATTGTTGCTTGACTTGATGTTAACATTTAATTCCTCCCAATTACTTATTTCTGCCATGCATAAAATTGATTCATTAATAAAAAATATAAATAACAACAAATGTAAAAAATTAAGAATTTTCACATGAATATTTCTGTTTCATTTCATGTTAAGATTTTAATGGATTAGGTGTATGCTCAAAGGCACAGAATACAATAGGTTTCACAACTAATTTTAGATCATGTGTTAGGATGCCAGTCGTTTTTATAGGAAGCACTTAACATTATTTGCTTAATTATTCTCCTCTCAAGAATTTAAATTTCTTCTAATTTGTGAGTTTATTCATACAAAGAAAACTATATAAAAAAACAAAAAATGCATTCACTTTTTTTTAATCTACTCTAATTTCACAAGTCAAAACAAGAAAATGAAACAAAACAACAAAAGAAAGAGCAAAATCATCATTAAAAGACAGGAGGAAAAATAAAATCATATATATGGTTTTGGGTGAATACAGCAGATGTTAGTTCTCCAACCAGAATCCTCAACATCAAGTAGTCCTTAAAGACTCTGTTGGGAAGTGGTTTCCAAAATGCTTGGATTGTCATGATACTGTGTTTGAATTCTAACTATTACTCATTTCAGTTAGGCTCAGTTTCAGGAAATCTGAGAAGCTTTGAAACATATGTGCCTACACTGCTAACTGTTTTCCCCCCCACCCTCCGCCTCTTCCTTTCATTATCTTCTCCCCGCAACCTTTTCTTCATTTCCCTTGACTTCATTCAGCTTTCTCATGCTGGCATTCATAATGAATAAATTCACTGCTACAGCTAGGAATATATTACTGTTGAATATTCCCTGCAGCAAAGTTCCATCAAAATTGCTTATCACTGACAGATGCCCACTCAGAGATGCAAAACTGCCTAACTCAGTTCTCCCTTTCCTACCCAGTTTTGTGTTATGTGAATGAAAATGGATGTGGGAGGATGACAACCTTTGCCTCTAAGGTACAAATCTCTTAAGTGTTCTAATTAGTTTGATTCCCATCCAGGCTGCTGGAAGTTTACCTATTTCATGTGTGCTGGTATTCACCAGCCAGCAAAAATAAGGACAGCTTGAATAACCTCATTGTTTGAACTGCTTTCCAAAATTAATGCTCTCAGGACATTCTTTCAAAAAACAGGAAGGAGATGGGAAATAACACTCTCAAACTGTATGAATAGATCTTGTTTCACCTGTGTTCACACACACACACACATACACACACCCTGTGCAACTCCAGCACTTTCTCTAGTGATTGATTCACTTCTTTGCCTCCTCTACGTTTTTATATAAGATAGGAAAATGCTTCTACTGTTGGCATCAGTAATCCACATTATTGGAAATCTGGCCATCACATCACAGATGCAGTTTTTCAAGCGTGATACTAATGTCAAAAGACCTGTTGCTATTAGCAGACAGTAAGGCATTTGGGATGTGCTGGTGAAAGCTTGCACATGACTTCTGCTCTGAGAAATCAAAAGGATGGATATACCTTTGCTATACTCTGCTCATTTATGACTGCAGATTGTGCTTGGATGCTTGCATTGGGTATACAGAACATTCACCAAACCATCAGCAAACATGACTAGATGGACTCCTTAAACAGTTATCCAGGCTAAAACACCCAATAACTGGAAAGGGTTTCACGCAGTCTTCCCAGCATTCACTGATGTATGACCTTTGATATGATCCCCTACAAAATCCTTCTCCCTAAATCGGAGACAGATGGACTCAATTGACAAATTGTTTGCTGGATGTTAATCGGTTGGATTGTCACATCCTGAGGGTTGTTTAGTGGCTCAATATCTCACTGATCTCCACATCCACAAGGAGATCAGGGTCAAGTGGTGTCCCAGAGAGGCAGTGGATACTCCATCCCTAGAAACATTTACAATTGGGTTGGATGGGTCTCTGAACAACTTGACCGAGTTTTAGATGTCCCTGTTCATTGCAGGGGGGCCAGGCTTGGTGATGTTTAAAGGTTCTTTCCAATTGAAACTATTCTATGATTCTGTGATTCTCTGTGTTCATGGAAGGACAATGCGCATCCCTACTGTTAGGCATAATCTAGGCCGTGCTTGTAAGTGAAGTAGAGGTATGAAAAAAAATAGGTTTATTGAAACTTAAAGGAAGAGAAACTCAATCTTGCAAGTGTGTCAATCAAGTCTACTGCCACTGCTAGAGGCTGAGTCGTAATGGGAAGCAGTACCCTTTTGCACTGAAGCGTTTTGCACTGCCTCCCTCTTTAACTCTTTAAGGATTTCTAGGAAAGTAGACAGGACTGCTGAAACATCCACAAATCCCCACTGCAAAATAGATCCCAATTCCACTTTTTTTCTATTCCAAATTTTTCCTCTTTCTTCAAAGCCAGACATGGGATGTAAACTGAAGCAAGAAAACCTACATATATTCTGCATCTATCTTGTGGAAAGCACTGAATTCTGCACACTTATAACACTGTTGGTTGCAGCATACTGTGTATCCGGGTTCAAAGTGAAGTTGGTACTTTTGTTCTCTTGCCAGTACTTTTGATCTATTCCAGAAGACTATTGCATCTTTCTTTGCCACTGTATGTCTCCAGCATGCTGTATATATTTGAGCTTGGAAAAAAATATAGTTTAATATGAGTATAGAAGAGAGAGAAAAAGAGATTTTACAAAGCATTGTTCTGGGCTTACAGTCCTGAGGAGACAAAAAATAGCCATACGTGAGCTCTTGCATTGGTTATAGTAAAGACAGTTTAAAACACAGTCCTCCAGACCCATTTTTTTGCAAGAAAGAAATGTTGAAAACTACTGAAAACAGCTTTCTCTTTCCCACTCCGTTTCTTCTTTCTTTTCTTCCCCTCCCCCATCAGCACCCCAATGCCATTAATTCAGCTCAAAGATATTTTGCACAGGTGTTTATGTAACTGTGATACACTGGGAAAATTCCAACTCAAATTGATTCAGCTCGAAGACCTCCTAACCACACTTCCATCAGCACAGTGGGGTGGTCTAGATCCATAGTAAATGGCTAGTTCAAGAAATTCTGCAGACTTTCTTTAACCTCCTAAACCAGGCTACTTAGCACTGGTGTGTATCAATGAATCCATTGCTAGTAATGAATTTCCTGTTACGAAAAATATTGGACTGCTGAAGCAAGCTGGGTAAAACCCTAAGTGACCGTCTTGCCGTTTCTTTTCCCTGTGGTTTGCTTGGAAAACACATCTCCAATTGTTTTACCATTAGCTATGTTGGTTCAATGAGTTGCCACTAGACAATTTTAAAATGGCTGAGAAGGTTTTAAGTCCCAGCTGTGCCAAAATATTACTTTGCCAGGTTGCAAAAAATTAATGTCTAGAAACAAAGTTAGCTTGTATAGAAAAGGTATTTATTTAACATTATAAATGCTAAATGCTGAATCATTTTTGATGCAGAATAAAAAAAAAATATTTGGGGAAATTGCTCTCTTGGCAAAGTTACATACATTCATTTGAAACAAAGGATCATTTAAAAGCAAAATAAAGGAATCTGTGGTGCACATAGTCATTGAGAGCCTTTGGCTGTAAATTCTCCTCCCTTTTTTCTGTGGAAGCACATGTCTTTGCCTGCTGTTCATCAGCCTTGATTTTGATGGGGTGATTTTTAGTCAGCTGTCTCTATCATTTTGGCGCAGACAAAAATCCTTTAAAAAATGTTACACTTCATCAAAGTGTATCATGAGACTTCACGGTCATTATCTCAATGGTTGCTCTGATGTGCTACAATTGGCAGGGCCACAGACGGTGGGGGGTGTATTAGAAGAAAGCCAGTGTTTCATGTGGAAAGCTGGCAAGCCTCTCCAAGCTTCTGTCAACAACTCAGCGGTCTGATCCGATGCACTGAGTGCTGATTATGCTCTTGTTTCTGTAGGAAGTAAACAAGAAAATGAATTCCACAGCACAACACAGCCTCTTTGTATCTTTAAAATGGCGTGGCTGGAAACTAGCCAGCCTCGTTGAAAGTTTGGCCATTTGTGTCATCAGGGCCCTGGTACTGATGGAGGCTTTGATTACAGCTTGGATCCAGCACGGAGACCTTTCACGGACAACCACTCAGCAAATAAAGGCATTGATAGGTTGTTGGGTCAATTTAGCCATAAGGGCGTAGAGCAAAGTCCTTTCGAAAAGACTAATGGATTAGCTACACAACCAGTCCCACTGTAGAGCCTTATTTCTCAAGTAACTTCATGACTGCTTTCCAGCTTGGCAGGGACTCTCTTCCTCTAAAGCTAGCTCCAGTGCGTTCTTGTTATCAATAGTGCAGCTCAAAGGATTAGACACAAAGAGCTTTACAATTTAATGAAAACAGCTGTTGAAACAACAATTAAGGCAAACAATAGTTTGCATGAAAAACTATTAATTATGCAAAGTTATGCAGAAAGTAGAATACTCTTTTATTCATAACCACCTAATGTGACTGACAGAAAGTTAGACACCTTCTCCACTGTCAATTTAAATGTTTCAACAAGTGGTGTTGCTTATAATAATATTCACCATTTTTTGCTTTGTTAATATTTGAGCTGCTAAAGGTTCAGAGCCTATGAATTCTCTGTGGTATGGCTACAGCAGGAACAAGTAAAACAGTAATCTAGCAGTTAACATTTCATGTTGAGGGAGTACTGATCTCTGAAGTTTACAGCGCTACTTTACGAGGAACAATGCTTCACAAAACCAGTATGCCATATTGCTATTTCCATATATTTCTCCCTTTTCTATCCTGATCCCTTTACACACTCTCTTCCAACATGCGCCTTTGTGGTGATGCCTTGAAGGCAGACACTTGGTCAAATCACTCACCACAGGTTGCTTCAGCAGTATCCTCTTGACACCCTCTTCCTACCTTCAGTGAACAGCTAGCCCCCTGCCTCCTTGTCTTCCTTCTCACTGACTCTCAGAAATTCATTGCTTCTCTATTTGCAGTCTCCATCCTTGACTAGCAGTGCTGAGAATTGACTTACAGTCTTTTGAATACAGTATGTTCCACATCTTGCCTCCTTCCAGCACCTTGAGCCACCATACTAAGAAGTACCATTTAAAATGTTATTAGCTTTGCAGATATAAATACTGTCTTATGCTTCCAACTACTGTTTATTTCAGCTGCCAGTTAATTGGCATGCTCTAACACCCTTATTAAGCCAACTTGAAAATATTGCTTCAGAATGCCTTGGGAATATAACTAATTTCATGCTAGAACCNTCCATACTGGATCAGCTCCTCAAATGATGCAAAAAGAATTGTGCCACATTATTTACGAATCTCACACAGTATTTTAATCAATGTCCTGAAAAGCTACTTCCTTCTAAAATCCAGAGCACTCGCTTCCCTCCTCCACCTCATCTGCTGAATGTCTTCCTTTTTCCTTTTTTTCCTTTCAGTTCCATAAAGTAAGGATTTTTTTCATCCATACTGGCTGATGCCTAAAAGCGGGATCTTCTGTTCTGCAGCAGACTGTGAAAGTTCATTAGC
>VWZS01003789.1:66427-93311 GCA_013397075.1 Rhabdornis inornatus
TATAACTAATTTCATGCTAGAACCTAATAAGTAGGATCTGACACTCTTTCATATCTTCAGTAATCCATTAGGTGACTGTAACTTCTTTCAGTGACTGGATGAAAGTTTTATTAGTCATAGGGTCTCTACTCCAAACACATAACCGGAATTTAGTACAGTATCAGCACTAAAATGCAATTTCTGAATTTCTGACTAAATAGACTTTTAGTGATGTCCCAGAATGTAGTTTCAGATATCCACTTTAAAAGCTTTCTGCTAAACAGGATTATAATTCTATTCAAACATTTATTTTTGTTTCCTTGAGCAGTTTCAACTTAACAACAAATATATAGCAGTGACATAAAATAAAATAAAATAAAANAGTTCCATAAAGTAAGGATTTTTTTCATCCATACTGGCTGATGCCTAAAAGCGGGATCTTCTGTTCTGCAGCAGACTGTGAAAGTTCATTAGCACATTTGCTGGCAATAATCCAGTTAATGTATATTTATTCAAAATCTCAAAAAATAATTTTATTACAAGGAAATGCAAGCTCATTTTCTGTTGTAAAGTTAGACAGAAAAAAATGTCCTATACTGCACGATGCAATTTATATTTTTCACTAGAGACTTCTAAACAGCATCTGAAATTTGAAAGCAATTACACCAGTTATCCAGACGTGATTTTTCAATCATTTTGGTGGGGTTTTTTTTATTTAAAAAATTTCTTCAGCAGCTCTTATTCAGCGATACTTCTCATAGCTGTCATGCTGGCACAGCATTCCCTTCTCTTCATTAGTCATTCAGCTCATGGAGCTTAATTGGACAAGGCTAGAGCGAATTTGACAAACATCACAGCAGCAGAAAAAGCAATCACTCTTTCAAGATGAAAATTTGTTTGATGTCTTACTGTGTAACTCATTTACTCTCCTTGGGCATCATGTGACCTGAATGTTAATCAGCCATTGATTGGCTTTTCTCCGTGGACAGTCACATGGCAGGAATATTAATGGACTGGGACTGGTAGCGGCACTGGTAGGCAACCTTTGGATTGGCTGCCAGGTTAAGATAGGGAGATAAGTGGGTGCTTGATGAACACTTGACAGAACTTCACAGAAAATTAAGGCCCTAAAATAGCATGAGAAAGTCTTGTCAAATCAAGCATGATTATCATTGAATGTTTAAGGAATTCATCATCTGCATGAAATTGATACACTTCAGTACCAGCAGGCCCTGCAGTCAGCAGGGACTCATCAGACTTTTATTTATATGTGTTCACCAAATCACATTAATTCTGAGAGCTAAAACATGCTAAGGATGAAGGTTATTTTCTGTTCAATCTAATTTATCTCTGACAATAATCATCACTAATAATATGTCAAATTAGATTGCAGTCATTTTATGCATGCATGCTGATTTGGAAAATAGTGTTAAACCATCCCATAGTAATTAACAATTGCTAAAGGTGTGCAGGGCCTAAAGTCATCAGCCTATCTAGATAGAAAATTACATTTTTATAGAAGGGATTTATAGATATGCATCCTTATCTGACTCAATATAAATTACAACCTGTAAAAGTAGATGCAATTTTTTATTAAGCAATTAGGGCTAATAATATTTGAAAGAGGTGTGTTCCCCACTGCAAATTATTTTGGGCCAAATTCTGCCACTCTAGAAATGGAAAGGAGCTATACCATTGCTTTGTTAGAATGAATGATTCTTTGTTCTTCATATTTTTGCTTTTTTTCTCCTTTTTCTGTGGGTTAACTTCCTAAACATTTACTAACAGCTTCTAGCTTTTAGTACAGATTTAGCAAGGTTTTGCAAGTAATTATACACAAGTCTATTCAGTATACAAGCATTAACGGCAGCAGTTGTACTGTAATTACATGTATTATAACAATGCACATTCCACAACATCTGCCAGTGTTATTAATTTAATACATTCTGATCTTGATGCGATACTGGTGGGTGGGGGTTGGTGGTGGTGGTGTTATTAGGTTTTGCTCCCATTTTTTTCTTTTAGATAAAAGCAAGATCAGAAATTGTGCACATTAACCCACCCAGAATCCCCTATTCTTAAGGAATCATTAAAACAAAAATTGCTTTTGCTGAAATGCTGTTAATGGTTCTTTTTTTCACAGTAGGTATTTCATGGTACTGATTGCTTTAATAATACTTTTACAGTCTCTTGACTTATTAAGTATTACTGTATTGCAAAATACTTCATTTAAAACTGTCTGCTTGGTAATGAAGTTGTAAGGGAACACTTATATCCTTTTTGGCTGTTTTCTGCACTCACACATACACATACATGCACAAAAGCATGCTTTGGCTTACAGAATTACATTTTAAAAATAAGAGGAAAATAATCTGTTTTTTCTTATTTTCCCTACTCTAATCTCTCGTGATCCTGGTACTGCCTCTCTCTCTTTTTGGAGACCCTCTTTATTGATTAAATGAATCTGCTCGAAAGGCTGGTTCCCAGGCTCTTTGATCTAATCCGATCTGATCTTATCCGATCACTTCAGCAGGACATTGGGGAATTAACAATAAGCAGCTTTACCACAAGTGTTTAATAACTCAACACAATCTCCTTATGGCTCCGAGCTGCTCATGTTCTCATCCAGTCAACGGCTCGCGGTGTAACAGATTGGACATCCCTCTGAACCTGAGGAATTTTCATGCACTGTGAAACTAATCGCTTCAAGTTCCTTCATAAATCACACAAAGCAGATTTCAGCATCTTAACAAATTGAAAAAAAAAAAAAGGGAAAAAGGAATGGGGGGAGGAATTCATCCACTGAGCTAAGGACTTGGAAGGGGCACGAGGAGGGGAGGAGGTATAATCTAAATTCTGTCATCTTATTTAATGTGTTTCTCATCTGCTTAACTTTCACAAGCATAAAATAATTCAGGCAGACTAAAGCTTTACAACCCTTCAAGCCCATACTGACCTTATTTTTTTTCCACTGTATGATGGAAAACATGTGGTTGCTGCAGCAGTTGCATTATTTTGTCCCTGTAAAAATCCCTGAGTTTGCTGTTGGCATGAAATTAGGCAGGTAGCAACATAGCACAGACCGGCACGGTATTTTAACTTCCCATTGCAGGCAGCTACTAACAGTGAATGGATGAGCAGATGGGATGCCTTGATGCTGACAGGAGAATCAAGGTCACTATTTTGAAATTCAAAAGCAGTAGTATATCCAAAATGGATCCAGTGTGAGAATTGCTTAGCCCTCACACCTTTTCATGTCACAATCCTCCAGACAGAGTTTTATTTCTACTTTCTATGTACCAGAAGGAGAATCACAGCCACTAACATTTGGGTTGTCTAACTCTAAACAGAATCAGAGAATTAGCTGAGTTGGAAGGGAATGAGAAGAATTGTTGAATCCGGTTCCTGGCCCTGCACAGCACCATCCTCAGGTCACACCATGTGCCTGAGAGCACTGACCAAACACTTGAACTCTGTCAGGCTGGTGCTGTGACCGCTGCCCCGGGAAGTTGTTCCATGCCCAAACACTCTCTGGGGTGAAGAACCTTTGCCTCACATCCAGCCTACATTCCCTGACAGCTTCAGATCATTCCCTCTGGTCCTGTCCCTGGGCACAGGCACCACAGAGGAGAGATCAGTGCCTGTCCCTTCCCTTGCCCCCTTGAAGAAGTTGAAAATGCGATGAGACTTCCTCTCAGTTTCTTCTTCTCCAGGCTGAACAGACCCCGTGAGGCTTCCCCTTAAGGCTCTTCACAATCTTTGTGCCCTCATTTGGATGTTCTTTAACAGTTTAATGTCTTTCTCATATTGTGACACCCAGACCAGCCCCCAGCACTGGAGGTGAGGCTGCCCCAGCTCAGAGCAGAGCAGGACAATCCCCTCCCTTGCCTGGCTGTGATGCTGTGCCTGATGCCCCCCAGGACAGGGTTGGCCCTCCTGGCTCCAGGGCACTGCTGGCTCAGGCTCAACTTGCCATCGACCAGGACCCCCAGGTGCCTTTCCATGGCACAGCTTTCCTGCATCCCATTCCCCAGTCTGTCCATACATCCAGGGTTGCCCCATCCCAGAGGCAGAATCCAGCACTTTGCCCTGTTGAACTTCACATGGTTGGTGATTGCCCAGACCCCTGATTTGTCAGGGTCTCTCTGCAAGGCCTCCCTCCCCTCGAGGGAGTCAACAGCTCCTCCCAGTTTTGTATCATCTGCAAATTTGCTCAGTATTTCTTTCAATCCTGTTGTGCTGGCTGTGCTGTTTCTCAGCATTTTCAGTATTTACAAGAAAAATCTCCTCCACAACTTTATGTTTGTGATGATACCAGCTACCTCTTTGAGGATGCTTGCATGAATTTCATTATTTCATCATGCCCCATAGAGGCGTAGGGATTCAGCTGAAGCAGTGAAAAAGATTTCACTAGTCAAAGGCTGGAACCAGGTCTTTTAGACCAATGAAGAACGCCTCCAAAAATCTGGCAGTATTGTTGTACAGCCAACTCATGTGGCTAATGCCCCAACTCACGTGGCCAATGCCTTTGGGATTCCACTGAGCAAGTTTAGCATTTATCCAACGGTTAAAAAATAAGTTCACTAAATCGTTTTACACAGTTGTGAAGAGTCCTATACAGTAAACAAAAAATACTAACAATGCAAACATACATATCAAATTAGATACACCTGGAACATACATAAACCTGATTTCAACAGTTTTATTAGAGTTTTAAGGAGACACGGAAAGTGTTTGATAATTGGTTTTTCTGCCAACATATTTGGCAGAATAATCTGGCTTTGTAATACAAGGTCTAAATAGTACCAACTGTAAATGTAGCCATTAATTTCATGGTTTCTTTGGAAAGCAGTCATCTATTGTCAGAAAGCTCCTTGCTGTATTTCTTAACACTTCAGGTTACTCTACAGTGTGGCTATAAATGAGAATGGATGTCTAACCAAAGTATCTCATATTGCTCAGATCTTAGACCAACTAGAAATTCTAAAATTATTGAAGATGCAGTTCATTTTCAGCTAACATATTTGAAATTCAATTTTTAAATTCAAACACAGTTATGATCTTCAAATAAAATTCAATTATTCTCTTCCATTATAAAAAGCTTATAAAAGAACAATCTCACTTATGAAGAACAATCAAAGTATCTCCATAAAGGATTTATGGTCAATTGCAAATTATTTTATCTGTAGTCCAATCCAGAAGCATTAAGGAAGGCTTGAAGGCTATGTATGTCTAGTTGAATTCACCTGAATCTCTGAAATTATGGCAATAAATGGAAAAATCTTCTATAAATAGAGTTTTGTTTGATACATATGGAGTTGCTTTCCTCCTGTGAACAATGTGTCTTGTCTGTTTAATGCCATGGGACTATCATGTAAGGGACCTTTAACTTCTCTTTCTTGCTCAGTAGTATGCACCAGCCACCAGAAAATTCTGTACTCAGTATTTACTCAATCATGGACAGCTTTGGCGAGGGTTATTATGTGTTCATCATTTGAAAATCAACCATAGTAACCCAAAAACACTGTGGGCTATTCCTGGATGATTTCTGGAAACAAATCCAAAGAAGAAACAAAACCCAGTGTAGCTTCTTAAATTAATTTAGACAAAAATATTTTCCTAGCAATGAAGCAATATTTATAGAATTGATATACTGTACAGTTGCTCCAATAGGGGAGGTAATTCTGTTGCTGTTGTGCTTGGAGTCACAGCTGGATTTTTCAAAATTCAGCAATTAACATGGCTGACTTATGTATGTGACCATAGGAAAAACCCTTTTCACTATCCCTCTTCATCCAAATATCCGCAAAAAGGCCACTAAACTTGGAAAATAATTCTGGAAAATGTTGTACGACTGTCAGTTTGAGGCTTTCATGACAATGGCTTAATATTTTCCAACAAAACAGATTTTTCAGAACACTTGTTTGATTGAGGTGTTATTGTGTCACAGGAAGAACAAAAGTTCATTTTAATGAACTTCTGATGTAATAGTCAGCATGTCTTTGCAAAGTTATTTCTTCTCTTGCCATCACAACTGTTGTGGTTTTTTAAGCCTAAAGCCCAACAAGACTGAGTAGCATACCTGTTGTACCATTTTCCCCTAAGGTGCTGGATCGTGGTTCTGTAGACAGCTTGATTTGTGAACCTTGTGGTATTGTGAAACCAGAGCATGGAAGCCTGAAAAAGGCCAGCAGCTCAGTAGGAATGTTGGAGACCTCAAGAATGAAAGATTGAACTGCTGTTCACATGGCTTCCACACTTCCTCAAAGAACTGAACCACAAACCTCTTCTGTGTTTACATCTTCTACACAAAATATTTATATTATAATTCAGAAATAGTATAACTTTATGGATTATTTTCCCATCCATGTTTTGGTGGGTTTTGTTGTTGTTGTTGCTGTTGTTGTTGTTGTTGTTTTTCAAATTAACCCGTCTATTTTACATTCCAGAAACTCTGTGGGGCTTAGCTTTTATTTTTCAAAATTCCAGGGAGACAGAAATGCTGATTTTTTAACACTATGTTTGTAGCTGTTTGATGCAGCATGACTCCACGGTTATGTCACTTTTATGTCTTTCAGAATCATAGTAATCAGATCTTGTTTGGTATTCCCATGAAGGACAGTAATGGGAATGGATGCTTGCCTATAGCTGGTTTCCCTCTTGGCTTGCTACAAGTAGGATGAAGGAAGACCCAGAATTTTGCCTTGGTGTGAGAGCCAAATGTTACTTGGAGCATTACACTCCAAAATTATACCAAGGTTAAAGACATCAGTCTATGGGTAAATCTGCGTACTTAGCTGCACAGGCTGACATAAAGATAAGAAACACACTCTGCTCATAAAGCTGATTTATCAGAGAATGTAGAGAAAGGATAAATGTTTAGACCTTTATCATGCTCATTGCACAGATTCTTGGTATCTAAGAGAAATATGTCAGGATAAAGACTGTGACTGATTGCCAGTACTCTGAAACAAAATAAAGCCTATTAGTCATTATAGAAATCCTCTTTGTATAAAATAGTGTAAGAGTAGGAAAGAAAACTAAAGGTCCTCACAATTTTTACCATTTTCTGTTTCTAGTTCTAAGACCAAGTGGTTTGATTGCACTAACAAACAAACTTTTATATGGGTACATTAAAAATAAATAGAACCCTAACAAAATGAAAGACTGTATTTTTTATATAAGATTAAGGCTAAGAGAAAACCACAGATAGCAGATACCAGTCATGGCTGTTTGATGACCATCTGAAGGCAATTAAGATATCTAAGGATGAAAACCCCCAACAAAACTGTATGATAAATAAGTGCAAAAGTGTTAGGTATTTATCCAGCTGTATTGACTTTATCCAGGAGCTTTCTGACCTTCACCTATGGCTACACACCAGCGTATTCCGATGGATAGGGCAAATCATGAACTGCAAAGTATGAAGCAGTGACACAGTGATGTTACAGATGGAACTGAACTGATGCAATGCCATCACTTCCTTGCAGTACAATCTGTCAGTAAGCAGGTTATCTTGCAAGATACCACATTGTGCTGTGTTGGCACAACGCATCTTTGATGGCACAGGTCCTCCTTGCATAGCTTACTATCTCTCCATATGAAAGTAGTAGGGTATAAAACCCAATAATACTTCATGTTCTGTATCAATAAAAATGCATTTTTTATAATGTAAAGTACCATTAAACCAGACTTTCTTCAAAACAGAACATCAAGCTTCTTTGTCAATTGCTTTAGTTTTAGAAATACAGCACTGGCATTGTATGATATTTCCTCCTTTTAAGGTACTTTCAAAGAGCACACACTGTTATTATGCAATAAGTACATAAAACCTAAATTCAAAGAAGAGGGTGCGTTCATATCAGAAGCGGTAGTGAATTGTACTTAGGACTTAGCACTGAGTATTTGAGAAAACCATGAGCTATGCCACTACTTTTCAAATATTTTTCTCCATGCCAGGCTTGGACACACAGAGTACTATGTTATGTTAGCTTATATTTTCATTTTTATTAACTTTATTCCACTGCTGACATCAACGAGCTCCAATGTTCTCAACTGAGGCATTTACCTGGTCACTAAGTCCAAACTTCTTTAGTCTTTAAAAGGACAGAAGTCATGGTACTTGGGTGTTAGTCTAATGCCTGTTTAGTTATCTAAGCAAATTCTTTGGGAGTTGTAGGTCAGATCTTTTCAAAGGTATCTAGATGCCTAAAAATATGGTAGAAATAAACATATCCTACAGGGATCTTGCAGCGACGGAATTACTCTGTCCAGCATGTCTACAGAAAGCTTAGTCTCCTATGCTTTCCATATAGACAGTAGAAAGACAACTCTAGGTTGTCATTCCTTTCACTTTTTTTGGCAATAATTTAGATGACTTATATTTTAAAAGTTCCAACTTCACTCTATTGTCCCTCAGAGGCTCCCAGCTAAGACTCTGACACTTGCACCATAAGCCATCTAGAGTGAACTGTGTCTTCCCTTTGGTGCTTGCTTGCATCACTTGATGTAAAAGAAAATCTACAATCACTGTGTATGTATCCCGCTGTGCTTACACACTCTCAAATTCTGAGTCTTTGCACACCAGGTAAAAATTGTTTCTACTCTGCAGTGTCCACAGTTAGAGTACTTTCAAAGTTCACAAATTGTTACAACAACATGTAAAAACACATTCGTAACACCAAATACTGCAAAAAGCCTTCATTCCCAGAAGGCTGCTGCTATTCATATGTAAAAGGGCATATTGTGTTATTAAAAAAAAATGCTTCCCAACCGAAAGCCACAAATTGGAAAAGAAGACTTTAAAATAAATGTGCATACATTTTGTCTGTTTTTGAAATATTGCCAGGCTAAATCATTAAGTGTGGATCTGGTTGCACAAAGTCTGCAAAATCCAACCGCGAAGCCACCACACCAAGGCTGTTGTGCCAAACAAAACACAGCAAACTAGTTATGGTCAATAAAATCTCTAAATTAAATAAATGTTCTTCATGCCTAGAACACTTCCTGATGTCAGGGAAAATACATATGAATTTTCAAAGATATGGGGAAGTGTGTAAATTTATAACTTAAAAAAGAACTTCACAATTCAAGATAAAAAAAAAGAAAGGCCAGGTAGTCCTTTATCCAGCTTTGTAGATTTTCAGTGGGTAAGTTTGCATCAGTCGAGGTACTCGTGAGCTTAAGGGTTACTGTCGTAGACCCAGAATCTTCTTATTTTCTGATGGAACTTGGAGGCAGGGATATAGAAATTATAAGCAGTTTCACTAAATAGTTTGTTTGAAGATACATACATATGTTTGTGGGTGTGAGATCTGGAGAGAAGGCACACAGACTCACACCTGAGAAAGGAATCAGGTAATCTTCATGTGCCATGATTTATAGCAGAAGTACATTGCGTGTTTTCAAAACACAAGCATTTCCTATTTCTTCGATAAAAACACATGTCACTGAGAGTGCAAGAAAACTATTTTGCTGGTATAACTCTGTGTTGGGCTGACCTTGGCAAGCAGCAAAGCACCGACACTTGCTCACTTCTCCCTGCCCACCAGGCCAAGAGAAACAGCACAAAGACCAAAATCAAGAAAACTCATGGGTTGAGGGAGAAAACAGTTTAATAAATGAAGGAAAGACAAAAAGCAAGTGGTGCAAAGGTAATCTATCAACACGTCCCACAAGCACACAAATGCACAGCCACTCTCTGAGTAACTCTGGTGCTCCAGAAAACATAAGACCCCCAAACAACACTTTCTTCTGCTACACCAGCTTTATTGTTGAGCATGACGATACATGGTATGGAATACCCCTTTGGCCAATTTGGGTCAACTGGTCTGATAGTGACCATTTCTAATTTCTTGCTTGACCTCAGCCTACTCACTGTGAAATTAGAGAAAGGAAAAAAAAAGGGAAAGCCTTTACATTGTGCAAGGACTACCATGCAATAGACAAAATAATGGTGTATTTTCAACAGCGTTTTAGTCCTAAATACAAAGTACAGCACCCCGATGCTTGCTAACACGAAAGTTGACTCCATCCCAGCCAGACCCATACAAATTGAAGCAGTTACATGGCATACTGTGCAATGCATTCAGATAATTTCTGTCTATAATAACCAGTATACAGTTGCATTACTTTTATCAGCAATTGTTACTATGTGTCATACAATATGTCACACTCAAAAGGACTCTGGTTTTCTTCAGTGCAATGATACTAGAAAAAACTTCTTCAAAATACTGCTTTGCAATACATAAGCCTTTTATCAGTTTGTTTCAAGGATTGCTGCCAGTTACCAAACTGTAATGATTAAAGGACTGTATTACATTAAACACTGTATCTGTATTTCCTTGGTCAGCTTCAGGAGCACAGACAGCAACGTTTTCCTCGTTTGGAAAGGAAACTGAGCTCAGTATTCATCTCCTTGTAAAATTCTCATTCCTGGCAGTCAGAAAGTTGACCTTCCTACCTAAGCAAGACTTTAAAATGGTGAACAGATTTGTTGAAAGTGACTGGTAACAGAAAGTCTACAATTAAGATGATCCTCTTCAGAAAGCTGTTTGCTATTCTAGCCCCAGTAATCAAGGCTGTCATTTCAAATCAAGTCCTTGATTATTCTTGTATAATTTTATGCATCATCACAGGTCCAAAAACAAACTGATGATAAAACAGTTTTGTTAAGCAAAATTAATTTTATTGGATAATTCATGCCTCTAACCCTGCCTCCCTCCACAACCCTAACATGCAGATGCTGCCTTTTTTTTATACTGACTTAATCATTTAGAAAGCACAGACTTTGTGGATGATTATATTTTCATCTTGGGAACAAAATAACTAAAGACTGACTGTACTTTTAAACTTATTGTGCTTGATTCTATAAACCTTTTTAAACTTCTTCTCAAAAAAGAATTCTTACAGAACCAAATAAGCTTTTATAGGCAGGAATTTGGAGGATTGGGCTTTACTCGGTGAATAGTTTCCACATGCACAGTACAAAAATCTATTAACATTTCTTAAAAATCTTCAAAGAGTGAGTGACCAAAACAGACTTTTATAAGCTCCTATGAAATAAACACTACTCCTCTATTTTAAGGATGAGACTGCTGACAAGCAGGAGATCTAGCTGTTTCACTCAAGCTAAATTTAATCATACAGTAGTGATCCTTTTACCATCTTCAGGTAGATTATAATGAAAAAAAGCTGCTATAGCATTCTTGAGTATGAAAACTTGAAAAAATGTAATAGCCAATCATAGAACATCTATTGTATTTTTCAAGAAAAAATGATAAAAGTGTTTGTTGAGAATAGTAAAATTTCTGCATGTTGCTTGGAAGATAATTCCCACAAGACTTTTAAAGTTTTTGACTTCTTTTTGCCTTCATCTTGGAAAGAAAACAGAAATTATATAAATATTTATGAATTGAAAATCTGAAGAAAAGAAAAGATTATGATCTGATCTGCCAGAATATTCAAATTAGTCTCTATTCTTCTCGTTATTCATCCATATGTTATGTGTGTTGTCTTTACAATGGTTTCTATTGAATGATCATTTTCACTTGAAAGTAAGGATATTTCTGAGGAAACCTGTGGTCAATTTTCTATGAAAAATCTTCAGATTCAAAATGAAAATGCTGCAGTGAGGAGGAGAAACCTCTATTTTAATGCCAATTCAATTCTATCCATCAAAGATTTGCAATGGACATTAAGTTAGTGGCACAATAAAGGCCACTATATCTCACCTGCACCTGCTTGCAAGAAATTATTTTGTGTGAGCACACATTACAAAAGTTCTTCAGAGGTTAGTAAAATTCATATAGTTTTAAGCATATCTTGTACCTGCAAACTCCTAGAACAAAACCTGTTCTTTTGCAAGAAGAGTTTCTGTATTCATAAATTTAGTCTTATGCGTAGTTTGCACAAGATACACAGAGACTTTACACAAGCTAATGCAGCCTATTTTAAAAATAATTTCAAATTAAGTGTGTTTTAAAAATTTTAAATTTAAAAAGTTTATGTAAGCATATAATGTACAGTTAAGTGATGAAGTAAATGAGAGAACCTTTCAGGGAAGATTCATTAGAAAAACTGAGGCTCACAACTTTCTTTAATACCTGTTTCCAAAACATTACAAACTACAGTCTTCTGTAACTAGTTACTAATTCTATAAACAGGAGTCTATTTTAAATCATCCATGTCAAATACTGATTTCCTATAATCTGTGGAAAACAGAGCTAAGAATTTATCCTGAAGTTACTCTTCAGAGAAAACAAAAAATCAGAAAACAATGAGTACTAATGTTTTCTGTATAAACCTAAATACATATTCTGTTATCTTAAGCTTGTCCTTATGTCTATTGAAATTGTACCAGAGGGGAAAAATGTGGTTTGGAAAAGTTATTTCATTTGCTGTTTTGTAAAAATCAGGAGAGGTAAAGAATTATTAGTAATTAACTTTTTCTGCAGTATATTCATGTATTTAGTGGCTCATAAACTTCTAGACAAGTAGAACTGCAACGGAAACTCCTGGATCTGCTGTAATCTCTCTTTTGTATGTGGAGGGAAAATAAATCAAACTGCTTTCAGTAGGAAGAATTGCTTGCACATTTTTCTGCAAATTTTGATCACAATGTGTGAGGTGGTATTGTGATCCAGTTCATCATCTGGTCTAAACTTTAAACAACTGCAATGTTTTTTTTTGATTCCTGAGTGAAGGGAATTATGCGTAAATCAGCCCTCTAAGGAATCCATAGCTATTGTAGAAGTTTTTCTGTCCCATTATTCCAATGCAATAACTTCCCTGCTGTTACTTTAGACATTGTAAATAATTTTAGTTCTTTTACAGTAATTGGAAACTTATGCAATTTTGTGGCTTAATATTGCATATGTAAATATAGGCTAATTGAAATTTCCAACTAATAAATGTTCCTAATATAATATTCATAAACCCAAGATATTTCATACAAATATTTGGCTGTATATGAGACATCTGAATTAAATTTTGCTTTGAATTAAAAAAAAAAATCCTTCATTTTATTGAATTAGGCTTAAAATATTGTACTAGACATGGGAAAAGTGAATGAATTCACACAGAAAGATTAAGACAACTGTAATATCAGAAGATACATAGTCGTATTGCTATTCTTTAGTATTATTAACAAATTGTACCATAAAAATTTACCTCTGGATAAGAAACTGCAATGATTGGTGGTGGCAAAACAGAATAATATTTTTCATGTCAATGTTTCTAATTTTGTTTCTGTTTCATGGTTATCTTTTGCGTCCAAAGTTATGTTTTCAGCTTGCTCATGGTATATTGCTACTCACGGCTTCTAAAAGGCAGCGCATATGGCATGAGACCAGAAAATTTGCTTATCAAAATAAGAATTATTTAAAAATAGGAACACAACCTCACTAAACCGTAAGTCCACTGCACTCTTTTGTATACTGTATGCTTAGGAAGAAACACTGTTTCGTGACAACTATCAGGCAGCTTTATCAATAAGCAGAAAAAGCCACTAACACTCTAAACACAAATGAGCCCTATCACTTAAGACAACCTTACCACCACTGCCCACAGGCAGTTGGTAACTGCAGGTGTCTTCTCCATACTAACACCCCCAGGTAACAGAGCTCAGACAGTTTCTGCAAAAGAACTAGCTGAAATAATCATTTCAGCTAGGTGAATAAGACATTAACCAGACAGCTGAAATGTTTGAATGGGGTGGAAGAACAAAAACGAGTATAAAGTGGAGTCAGATTTGTGTCAATAGTGTTAACTCTAAAGCAAAATGACAACTGTGTCATAGCTTTATGTATGTTTCCCTGTTGTTTCTCACGTCAAATGTGTTGAAAGGTGATACAGACCCTGCAGTATTAATGTAATTATGAAAAATATCTAAAGGGACCTGCTAGGGATCTTGAAAGCTCACCTGTGAACCAAGAGCATATGGTTTTATAAAAACTCTCTATATTCTCTGAATTGGTTACAGTATTTGATTAGTAGGTACTCTTAGTGAGCCAGCCTTTGACATCTGACAACACGGTGCAACATGGCTCTCTGTGACTTTGCAATGGCACAATACTTCTGGTCATATACCCACTGATGTATCTTCCCCATAACCACATCAAAAAAGTGGTGAAGAATTATTTGCCTTTTCTCTGAAACACTTTCTATGGCTGAATTGTCTCAATTTGATCTGTTGCTGACTCTCAGGCCACAGAAAAAATTAGAATTACATCTGTACAGACATAAGGGTTGTGTCTATGTACACAAACCTTTTTCACATCCTTCTTCCCAAATAGCCTGACTTTTTTTTCCCTAATGCACACGGCTTTGAGATGTCAGCTATCTGCCGAAAGCTGAAGACTTGCCCAAGCAGACTCTGGCTAGCGAATTAGTCAGCATGTGTTTCTACTATGTATGCTATTGGCTTAATTAGGTTTCATTAACTAGTGCTTATGTCTGTTGTAGGGGACAATGGCTATCTAGTGAAGGTTTATTTATTGGCAACATATTTTGGTGAATGATTGTTAGAACAACTGTAATGAAGCATTTAAAAGAACTTGTTCAGCTCAGACTTGGAACACTAAAAAGATTTTTCGGATGTCTGTGCAGTTCTTATTTCTTTGAAAATGGGCCTGGTACTTCTTTCAGCTTGTTGTGACCTAAAGAGATGAGAGGGGTGAAGATACTGTCATAATATTGCATTATTTCAGCAAAATATTGCACGTAATACAACGGAGTAAAAAAAAACCCTGAAAGCATAATAGTATTATTGAAAAATAACATCACTTTAAAAACTTGCTAAATTTCCTCCTTTGTATCCTAATGCAGTTATGTATGCCCTAGAGTTTACAGTAATAACCAAAGAAATGATCTGCATTTCAAAAGACACAGAAATGTAGCATTAACTTTACGTAACTTGTAAAGCAGGATACAATTAGAAATGTACACTCATGGACTCTATACAAGTACAGACACTAAAAATAGTTAAAAAGATTTGCCACAAAAATTTATCTAAGAGAAAAAAAAGCAAATCCGATATAATAAAAGATGCTGGTCTAAGCAAACATGGACTTTGTAATATAATGCTTTTTAATAGGATTGGCCAGGAAAAGCACAAATTCAGAACAATAGTTTGCCATTAAAGTTAATCTTCTGATCCAGGGTCGATGCTGACAGTATTTCTGTCTGGATTTTAGCTAGGAGCTCATTGGCAGTTTAACTGCCTCTGAATAAAAATCCTTATTCTTTCATGGAATTACCTTGAATTTTACTGGAAACAAAGCTCTTTCCTTTTATTACTTCTTTGAATTCTTGTTTTCAGGCCTGTACTTGCAAACCAACAATGGAAAAAAGAGCCACACCAGTCCTGGCACCCCTTTGGCATAAAGTGGCATGCAAACTGAATTTATGGGCTTCTGAGAGGTTGCCTTATAAATGGAAATTTATAAGGCAAAACTTTCATTCTGAATTAGTGTTCTCAGCCTCAATCCCATCTCTAATATTACTGAGGGGACTCTACACCATTCTGTTCCTCACCCCTCAGATAAAGAATGATAGATCTCTTATTGTTAGGCAGCTTTCATAGCTCCTTTTTCCCCGGAGGAGTCAGGACCAGGAGGTTATTTTATACAACTTCATGTCATTGCCAGGGATGGGGGAAAGGGAATCTCTTCCAGAGAGAAGGGTCTCTCTAATTGAGTAAACATGGCAAAGGGAGCACAGGAGGACCCCGCTTCCAAGCAATCACTTGTGAATCGTTCACCTATCCTGTAGATTTCATTATTGATTGTGTTGTTGCTACTGCTCCCTGTTTTATCTCATTGTTGTTTCCAGTAAATTCATCCTATATCAACCCATGATCTTTACCTTTTGCGTCACCAGCTCTCCTCTTCAGCATGCCACAGGAAGAAGGGGAAAAGGAGAGGGGGAAGAGAGTGAAGGGGAGAGAGACTGAGCGGGGGAGAGGTGTAGGAACACCATTTGTAAACCACTACAGAGACAAATAACATATATCAGTTGTGAGGGACTGCATGGTTCAGGGCTGTTGTAATAGAACAAATACTCAGCCAATTTAAAGCTGAAGTGTGGGAAAATACCAGATCAGAAGTCCCGTGTGATCACTTCTGTGGAAGTGTTTTATCAGTATATAATTTATAAAGAAATGTCACAAAACCTCTAAATCATTGATATTTAACCAAGACTGGCAGAACCAGATGGCATTTCAGCTTCTTGCTCTAAGAAAATATTATAAAATACTCAGAGTGTGTAAAAGCTCACTAAATTAAGTTTTATAATGCTAGCAATATGCTTTCAAGAGGAAAAAGGAGGAACTATTTTTGACTAATTAAAATGCTATTACTTAAATGCAGCTCATAGGACAAAGTTGATTTAAAACTATCCACAGTCCTTCAGTACCTGAATGATTCACATGAAGTTTGCATATTCAGGGCAAATACAGCCTTAGTACAACCCCACAGAAATCAGTGATATTATATCTCTTACACTGAATTTGATTTCAGTATACACTTCCTTGTTTCAACAAGTAGACCAACTGCTTGGTTTATACTGCTATCATGAAAAATATGAACAAGCACATTAAGAAAGTTGAACAATTTTTTTTGAGGAGAGTATTTCCAACATTACCTCTGTTATTGAGCGTCCACATGTACTGTTCATGAAATCCTGGAAGACCTGAGGCACCAGTTTCTACCCAGAAAGTGTGGACATTAGACAGGATTCCTCATCAAAGTTTTATGAGTAAGCTTATAACAAAATGCCTTCTCAAAATAAAAGTTTGCTAATAATATGGTAGACAGGAGCAGCTCACCAGTCTGATAAAACAGTTCATTTGTTGGCCAAGACCTTTGTGCACAAGAAGAGCCTTGTGAAATATAATCTTATTTGTGGAAGGGTAAGATGCACCTTCTGAGAAATGCTGCTGTGGTTATGAACTAGTATTTTGTCAGAAGATGAAGAAATACTTACAGAGGTTGAAATGTAGCTAGGGTCTTTTTTAATCCACCCCAAGAATGGCAAGGTAGAATGAACTATGTATAAGAATTATACTTTAAAGCAACATTATAGTAACATTGGAGTGGAAATTCTGTTTGTCCAAAAAAGTAAAGAAGTGTCAAGTCAAGCTTTTCACTGAAAGCATGGTGGTGTCCCTCATTACTTCTGAAGTACATGACTGTTTTACTCATTTATGGTTTTCTAATATACACGCTGAGTGAACTCTCATAACTTAATGACTGACAAGGAAAAAAAGGTGGTCCTTCCTGTCCTATAACCTGTGAACATTGTGTCACGCAGACCTTTTGCAAATGCTGAAGCAAAGAAGGAAAAAATAAAGTATCCTCACAAATTCTCTATGAGAATAGATTTGAAACTCTGATGACTGGTGCACAACCGAAACAGTGCTATGCTGGAAAAACAGGGAATGAAATTCTACTCTTTGTCTCTCCCCTCTATTCCTCCAATGCACTTAAGAGACTGGCTTTCCCAGCTGTCTCCGGAAAAGACTAATATCCTTAGCTGTGGATGTAGGTGCTCCTTGCAAGAAATATAGCCCCTCAACCCAAAACCTAAGCAGTGGACTGAGGTACAAATTAGTCATCAAACTATCCTGAAATTTCCCTATGTCCAGACTCAGGCAGCTATGTTTTCTCTCTAGGGTTCTCCATATGCCCTACACTTTGCTTGTGTTCTACCAGTAACTGGAATGCACAACACAAAACTGCATATTCACCAAGTATATGGTATAAGCCCAAGGGCTGTCAAAAGTCCCAAACCCCCACATGAACTGTGGCCTCAGCTCAGGGCCTGACCATACCCCTACACAATACAACAAGGCATCACACTGCAGTATGAGAAAGTCTTCAATTTCAGTGGAAATGTGGAAAGTGTAACTGAAAAATATTGGAACAATTTTTAAATTCAGAAGGTCCTTTAAATCATCCTTCTTCAAAATCCCTGTAACTGTGGCCTTCATCTTAGCACCAAGCATTACATTCCACTGAGCCAAGATCAGCCTTGTCATAGTGAAAAATAACCACCTGGCAGTCCTGGTACAGTGTAACAGTGTTCTTCTCAGAAAAGAAAGTACATTTTAACTATGGACAGATAGTCTCATATCTGATACTGTTACTCTGTTTAAAAGTAACTTTAATTGTTGTTACTTCCCCTAGGAGGATCAATGACATTTTTCCATGAGAAAGTGGGTGATGACAAAATTGAAGGGGTGTGTGCAATGACATTTAAATTTTGTCCCTCCATTCAAAAGTCTCCTTGCCTGCAGAAAATTATAAAAACTATCTATATTTTTTCTAGTATCTGCCAGAAATTCATTCCCAGGTGTCAGCTTTCTGATTCAAAGCAGTATTTCCATTTGCCACTCCTCTTCTGAACATGCCATGCAGTAAGAAAAGCACTACTGCTGACATGACCCTCATAGGCTGACATACAAACAGAAATGAAAATTATGATGTTCAGTCTCCCGTTCATTTCCCAAATGCCCTTATAATGACAGCACTCAGACTGGGTGCTTGCTATGGAAAGGAAACAAAGGGATTTGCTCTACATGTCTTCCATGGGAGTACCTTCACATTTTCTCTAACATAAAGTGACTTTCAAATGCAGTTTTAAACAGGATGACAATGAGGAAACTACTTTCCTTCTATGCAGTGAGACAAATAAAAATTACACAAGAGAAAAATCTCCTTAACATTCTTAAACTATTTTTGTAGGCCAAATAATGCAAAAACATATGTGTGCAGATAAAAAGTAATTATAGAAAGAGTAATTTATTATATTATTCATCAGATAATATACTATTCATCAGATTTTTGACTGCATAGGCCTTTAATTTCTAACACAACATCTGTTGCAGTAAAAGCTGGTGTTAAAAAGCAATGACCTTTAGCCAGGCAGAGCTTTAGGCTCCATGCAGTAGCTGACCAACTAATGTAAAATCATCAAAAGACAAAGTCAGAATAGACATAAGAATAACTCATAATTTCTTTTCCTCTCTTAGTTCTTTCCCATTTTAAAATAATTGCACTCCTCCATAAAGTTTAACAAAGATAACCTCCTAATTACATTATAACTACACACTTTTCCCCCTCTTTTGCCACTGGATTTCATCATAATGGTTGATCTGGATGTCAACAGTCTTGTCAATTCTAGTAGAGCTTACCCAACATTTCTTCATTATGCGCATTTCTGAATTGTCCATGACAGCAAGATATGGAATTTCGGCATGAATTTGGTTTGTGCAGTTCATGGAAAGAAGCTTAGGGCAAGCCTACCTCTCTCTTTTCTTCCCCACATTGCATCTTTCATACTGATCAGATTTTATTTATTTTTTAAAAGAGACAAAATATTGCAAGAAGGATGAATGTAAAGTCTAATTTCAGATTGTGAGTCTCTGTGAGTCATGGTTTTTCTTTGTGATGTTATGTTTATCATAAAGGGATCCCAAGTCCTCTCCTCTCCTCTCCTCTCCTCTCCTCTCCTCTCCTCTCCTCTCCGATGGATCTTACAACAAATATAAACAGAGAGATGTTATTACTAATAAAAAGCTTTGAGCAGCAAGGAAGTTAATTCTTTTTGTATGAAGGCAAAGTTTTTAAAAACAGTGTTTACTCACAGAAGCAGATTACTGGAAATGAGAGACAGGTAATTGTTTCTCTCAGTGGTAAACATGAATTACTACTTTGTTTCCAAAGGAGTTTCACACACACTCTGAAAGCTGAATCGCAAGTAAGGTGAAATGCAAGATTGAAAAGATAGAAAAGCTCCTTGTTGATTTTAAGCTTAGTTGAGAAGACAAAGAGACAACAGAGCCATGGGTTGACATCAGACATGCATGATGCAGGAACATTAGTCATGTAAACAAGGCAATCTGAAAGGATTAATAAGATAAATTATACCCTAGCTATCACCATCTGAAAATCTGAAAGAAAATATTCTATTTAAACATCAAATCACATGTTCCACATACAAAGGATAAAAGATGACAGTCTAGATAATAAACCATATTTTTGTAGATACACTTCTGGTTAAAAAAGAGTGCAATCCATGCTCCAGGTTTTGCAGTAGCAATCATCTGCCTCTGCCTACTTGTGGACATTTCTCTTTTAATTAAGATATAATCATTTTACTTGCACTAACAAACAGTTTGGGCCAGAAATTTCTGGTACAAAACCTCCAAATAAGCAATTTTGCCTAGTCATAAGACTTGCTCTCCAGACCCTTAACCAGCTCCATTGCCCTTCTGCAGACATGCCCCAGCTCCTCCGTGTCTCTTGTCATGAGGAGCCCAGAACCAGACATGGGATTCAAGGTGTGCCTCACCAGTGCCGTGTCCAGGGGGATGAGCCCTTACCTAGTCCTGATGGCCACGCTGTCTTGGATGCAAGCTGGGAACCTCTTATCATTGGCCTCAGGCCATGGATCTATTCCAGCCTAGAGCTTCCCTTCCCCAGCAGATCAACACTCCCGTCTGATTGGAGTCATCTGCAAACTGAATGAGGCCGCTTTGTCACCTTGGTCAATAGCTGCAATCTGAGAGATCTACCACAAGAAACCAAGGCTGTTTTTCTGCCAGCCATGTGCCTGAGTATGTACTGCTCCTAAATATTCTCCAGCACTATGAGAAATTTATAAATTATTTTCTATTCTGGTGATGGACCTGACATTTTCCTGTTGTATTTCTGCTTTTTGAGGCCTGCCTACACTGTCTCCAGCTTCTCTTTGGGACTTACCTGTCCTCTCTGCACAAACCGTTCTAAGTCTTCTTAAGAGGTGTTTCCACCTAGCAGGCAAGGCCTGCAGGCACGTGCCTCACCTTGCCTATTCAGCCACCAGCTACCTATGCATTTTGGGCATGCTTTTTATTTTTCATAGCCTTCTTTCTTGACAGCCGCTGCTTTGAAATTTTCACAGAGATCTCCCCCACAGAGGGCTGGGACTGGGAAGTGTGCACTTTGCTCATACCTCTGGCATTGGCCCATCGATGCAGCCTGCAGATCCTCTGCAGAGCCTGCTGGCAGATCAACACTCTCCTCTGCAAAGGTGCCCTTGATCCCCTCATTCAGGTCATCGATAAAGACATTAAACAGAACTGTGTTCGACACCGAACCCTGGGGAGCCCCACTAGCGACTGGCTGTCAGCTGGACCTAACTCCATTCACCAACACCCTGGGCCCAGTGTGGCCCAGTGGGCCATGCAGTCAGTTTTTATCCAGCAGAGAGTGCACTCGTCCAAGACATGGGTTGCCTGTTCTCCACGAGAACACTGTGGGTCACAGAATCCTTTGAAGGCTTTACTGAAGTCCAGGTAGAATACCTCTACAGCCTTTCCCTCAGTTACTAGGTAGGAATATAGCATGATACAAAAGAAGCATGGTGTGCTTCCTCAGAAATATCCTACTTTGCTCTTTTGTTGCTTTTTAATTCTTCCTTCCACTCATAATAATAAGGAAAAAAAAAAGAAAACAGAAAGACACCTGGAAACCTCCTTTTTCCAGTTTAAAGCAAGTGGATCCTTCAAGTGGAAACCTTGAACAATGGCAAAAAAAAAATCTTAAAGAATGTATGGAAGACACAGAAGTAACCTGTGTTTTCAATCAAAATATTTATTTCTGGAAGACTTAGCCCATGAAATGCTGTAGATCTTTCAACAGTTAATGCCCTTCTTGGGCTACTGCAAAGCAGACATTGCAAAGTTTCTGTGCTACTATGTCATTCCTGGGCATTTCCTTCTACAGGAAAAGAGAGATTCTTAAAAATAATTTTCCAATTGTAAGTGCTTTCAACTTCATAATGTGCATATCTGCTGGTAGGTATCATGGAAACAGGTCATAAAGAAGAAATGACACTACAAAGATGCAGAACTTCAATGTCTCATCAATTTGGATGCACTTGCACTTCTTCAACATGCCATTGTGTGGTGTTTTGGTGGGGCTTTTATTTGTTTTTGGTTTAATTGTTTGGTTGGGGCTTTTTTTGGTTGTTTGTGGATTTTTTGGTTTTGCTTTTTTTTAATAAAGACACTGAAAGTAGTTGATTTCTGAAAGAAAAGGAAGTAAATTAAAGGTAGCAGCAATAATACAGCAGAAAACACAATCAGGATTGTTGAATACTGGAAGCTGTGACCATTTGTTGACCAATCTACTAATTCCAGTCAAGACTACTATATAAAGTGTCAGTACTAAGGAAATATCATATGTGATTGACAGAGGGATATTTTTTGCCCAAGAAGAATCAGACTTTCTTAGGGACCTTCATGAATTTCTGACTAAAATCTTAATAGTTGGCAAAAACAAATAACCAAAAGGTATCTTTGTGGTTACGTCTGACTACACACCCCAAATTTTTCATGAAGCAGATGAAATTGGGGCAGTACAGATGAACCTGCACAGAACTGTTCTATGTCAAAAGCACTATTATGCAGATACCAGGTGGAAGTATCTGATAATAGCATTCCCCTTGACACAAGGAGAAAGAAACCACTGGCAGTCTTCCTTTAGGAGAAATGTCAACACTCTCTTCTGAAAAAGCAAGCTTCTCCTCTTGGTGTACCTCTTGGATATCCCTATATTTTGTAGAAAGCTACGATGGTGTTCCTAAAGGCTGCTGTTGGTCCTTGCTCATGTTGGCACTTTATCTTGTCATGCTAGTGCCATTTTAGCAGTTTGCATTGATCAAAAAAGTATGGTTGCTATTCCTGTACTTCAGCAGTTGTAAATGCCAAATGAAAAATTCATCTACATGAAAAATTCAATGTTTTGACAGTTGCTTTTTTTCCAGTGGAGGTCTGAGTGTGGTCTTTGAAAATTAGATTAATATATCATTAGCACACAATTATATTTCTTCAGTTCTTCAAGGCTGTTTTGTGGTTATTACAGCAAGTTCCTCATTGCAATGGGTTGAACTACTTCACCCTTACTCCAGAAGGGAAGTCAATATAACGCAAAACTACAAGCAATCACAGAATACTTTTTCCTTGCAGAAGCACTTCAAAGACCAGTTTGTGCCAAAATACCCAGCACATGGTTGATAATATCTAAACGAGATAGCATGGACACCGGAAGTTACCTAGTTGTGACCACTAATGGCAAAGTGGGTTTGTGCTCCTTTACTGTTTTTTGGCATGCTACCAGTTCCATCTTAAATCCTTTCCACAACTGGTATGAGCATAGACCTATATATTTTGAAGAAGAATCTTAAATAGGGTTTGTGGAGAACAGTTTGGTCACAGGAATATTTGCTTTTGCCCCTTAAAAGCACATCTTTGATGACGTGAAAGAAAAATATAAATATGTTCCTACAAAGATCACACAATAATCAGGTAATTGAAGCTAAAACCTAGGCACTTTGCAAAATACTCCAATACAATTATTTAAAAATTACTTTAAAAGAAGTACTCAGGGCTTTTTAGCCAACATTTTTATTGTATTCTAGTTGAAAGAGATACAGCACCAAAAATAAATTCTATGTGGTTTCTTTTAGGGGAATGAGGTTTCTTTCAGGGGAAAAGAAAAATCAAAAGGGATAAACCCCAACCTTGTCATTATGACTGCTTCCCCCTAATAACCTTCAACATCTATGGAACCCTGATACTTAATTTACAAACTACAGACTTCTTTTCCTTCTGCTAAAAGACCTTCTCTCAAAAGGAGAGACCTTTTAGCAGGGAGCTGTAGCTGGATCTTTAAGTTCTTACTGAACTGGAAAGAATCACTAGACACAAAACTAGCCCTATCCTCACTGACAGAACCCCCCTAGTCCTTAAGATACCCATGGATAAAGGGCTGGGTTTACAAATAGCAGAGAAATGACTGGGTCCAACCTACTTGCAACAAGATAATAACTCCATTTGACTAAACCCTTTTTCTTAAAATATCTCTGATACATGAATATTTAGCAGATTTATGTAAAAGATTAGTTTTAAGTGGTAACACAAAACCAGACACTTTCATCTAGACTGACTAAAACAAAATTTTGTATTAGAATATTTTTAATATAATGAAAAAAGTGATTTGACTAATTTATTCTTTGGTTCACAGAAACATTCTGTCTTCCTTTTAAAGTAAATGGGATAGACATCAAGCCAGACTTTTTGTTTCCCCAGTCTGGAATTACAAGACTGGATGAAACAGGGTTTCATATTTGTGGCTGTTATTACCCTGAAACCTGGGAGTGTTACTTGGTATGTTAAAAAAAAGAGCCAACCAGTGATTATTTTGTGGGACCAAACCAATACCACTATACACGTGAAGTGGTGTAGGAATATCTGAATTTATTGGCTCCAGTGTCCTTTCATAAAACCTTAGGACTACATCACAGTGGTAGACTTTGGATTCCCCTAGTGAACCACTAGCACTTTCATTTTGTTGTGCATCAGCTGAAGAGCAGATGTAACTTCTGAGTATGTCCTGCCATGATTTTCTGCAGCCTTGAAAGACACATCTTTTCCCCCACCTCACCAGTAAGTAGGCAGTAGAGGTAATTCAAATGGGAAAAGAGAGAATGGTGTGGGGAAAAGAGTATCATGCATTCTAAAAACAGTAATGGAGAGTTTTAAATTAAAATAGAAAATACAGACATATTACCATCCTACATGAACTTCAACACCGTACAAAAATCCTAGTCTGGCATATACAAAATCTTCACTACACAAAGATCTTAGTCTGGTACTGAGTACAGCTTTAATCTTGGTGACCAGACCCAATGTGAACCACACATAAGATGTCTACATGGTCTCACAGTTTGCCTTTTATGCCTAGACAAAGGAACAATCTATTCTCATGCTCTCCTTCAACCAGGATGAAGATAAATTCATAGCTTGTTTGCTTTCAATCTGTAAATGTAAAACATCATGTCAGCCTCCTATCTAATAAACTAAAGGACCAAGTATATATATGAACTAGAAAATCCTTTTCAACTAAACACAACCAAAATTTTTTTTAATTTCTTCTATTCTGCATGAATTGATCACAAATCCCACTGGCTTTGCACCTCCGTACTTATGAAGCATCTTTTGATTTGTAATGCATTTGTTTGTGTGAATGCATGTGAGTGTGCAGATACAGAGGAAAAGTGGAACAACAGTCGCATATTTAAAAACATGGGTGTTAAAACTCACCTGACTGAATCATATAGCCCCAGAAATGGACAGAGTGACTTGTAAGAAAAAAATCCACAAAATGTCTAAAGCACAACTTTGAATCAGTTCATATGGGGTCATTTTACAACTGAGTTTGCATTTAATAAAATCAAGTTGTTCAATTTTTGTATAAAACTTCAGAAAAAAAAAAAGAAACAGGAACTCAATCTGCAAGAAGAATGTTCCACCATTTCCTTACCATATAATAAAAAGCTGAGGTCTTTTGGACTCTTAATTGCAAAATTATCTCCATGACCTTTTTTCCTCTTAAGATATCAACAGATATTTATTATTTAATTTAAATTATTCTCCATATATTGATTTTGTGGTAAAATCTACATTAATATGTCTGTTTCACAGATATACACATTTTCAAACAGATGATCCAAATGAAGGTGATATTCCTTCCAGCAGGCTGTTTGCATTTATCAACGTCATGCCAATACTTTCAGTGTGTTTTAACACTATTTTCAGGTGCCAGTTGCAGTTTGTCATTTATACTAAAGAACAGAAGATATAAAATGCTGAAAACAGAAGACAACAGCATTTCCTAGCATCTGATGCTCTTAAAAGGAACATTTTTAACCAAACTGTTAACATGCATTTTGAATAATCATTTGGAACAGGAAAAGGAAAAAAAATAGTGAGGTTACTTTGGCTTGGCTTCCATAGATCATGGCATAAAGTGAAAGTTTAACACCTCTGCATCAGGTTTTCTTCCCAACTTTTCCGGTTTACTGAATGCCCTGCCTGGGAATTAAACAGATCAGTAGTTCTTATCTCATGGTCTTGTGTTTGTACATGTCTATGCTTACGTGGATATAATTACATGTATACATACATAAATATATATACATATATATATATGTATATGTGTGTATATATATATATATACATAGACAGCTTTCTGATTTACTGAAGGAAAGTAAATCTTTTTTCCAAAACAATCAAGAAACAAAATTACATCCTGTATCATACAATATTTTATGTCTTATCCATAATTTTGCCACACTTAATGCCCTAAATAGTACCTGTGAGTTGACCTTTTTGCTCAGCTAATGCAAGAGAAAGCTGGGAATAGCATTTATACATTTTTCTATTATTTCGTATGTTCAGGATATTTATAAAATATACTTTCCCAGAAAATTTGGGAAAGCATTAATATTCACTTTTAAAAAATTTACATTCAAGTGATGTATCTTATTCCTAAGTAGGCAACTAATAGTCACACACTAGATAGAAGATAGAGTTCAATCAGAGGCTTAAGGCAGTACAATCTGCCTTCTGTAAAGGAAAAATCTTCCTGGATTGGGCCAGATGCTAGTAGCCTAGTTTTCTGTAATAATTTCCCACTCAGTAAGAAAATATTTAACTAGGCCCAAGACATCATGTAATGGTTTCTCAAATGTTTTCAATGACAAAAAAAAATAATAATACAACAAAGCAAATATCTAAAGCAGTGTTTAAAGATAAATTAAACTCCATTTTCCACTCTCTCATGCTTTTCAAATACTTACTACACAAATAAATGTTTTCTTCATTTTTACTGGAGATTTATTGTAGATGTCTTGCAATGATATATAAAAGTTCAGGGCCCTATCAATATAATCAGCTGATTGATTTGAAGATTTCTATTTTTAAAGTGCTGCTACATTCCCATTGGAAAACTCTGTGGAATAAAAAACCCAAACGAATGAATAGGAAACTGAACCAAACCAAACAAAAACCCCAACCCCC